>VZRF01007491.1:9678-37305 GCA_013396875.1 Vireo altiloquus
GGTACCTGCTCCTGCCCCAGCACCCACCCTGACACCGGCACCAGCACTAACACCGGCACCAGCACCGGCACTGCACTCACACCGGCACCCACCCTGACACCAGCACTGGTACCTGCTCCTGCCCCAGCACCCACCCTGACACCGGCACCAGCACTAACACCGGCACCAGCACCGGCACTGCACTCACACCGGCACCCACCCTGACACCAGCACTGGTACCTGCTCCTGCCCCAGCACCCACCCTGACACCGGCACCAACACTTGGACCAGCACCAGCACCGGTGCCTGCTCCTACCCCAGCACCTGCTCCAGCTCCAGCACCAGCACCTGCTCCTACCCCAGCACCCACCCTGACACCGGCACCAGCACTAACACCGGCACCAGCACCGGCACTGCACTCACACCGGCACCCACCCTGACACCAGCACTGGTACCTGCTCCTGCCCCAGCACCCACCCTGACACCGGCACCAACACTTGGACCAGCACCAGCACCGGTGCCTGCTCCTACCCCAGCACCTGCTCCAGCTCCAGCACCAGCACCTGCTCCTACCCCAGCACCCACCCTGACACCAGCACCGGCACCAGCACCCACCCTGACACCAGCACCTGCTCCAGCTCCAGCGCAGGCTGTGCTGCCTCCCAGTGAGCCCCAGGACAGCACAGCCCCATGGTGTCACAGCCCCACGGTGTCACAGCCCCACACAGCCCCTCCAGCTGGAGCTTGCACCCCCGCCCTGGCCCTGGCCCCCCAGGCAGTGGCTGCTGTGGTCACTGAGGGGTTTGGCCTCGTCCCCTGCGGCTCTTTGGGTGCGGGGGGACCCGGGGGGCTCAGCGGAGGAGGGCTGAGCTGGGCAGGGGGGCCAGGCAGGGCTGCCAACATGCTCTAGTGAAGCCCAGCCTGGGAGCCAGGGTGCTGCAGGTCTCCAGAACCTTCGCTGGGTGCTGGGTGGGACCCGGGGGGAGCAGGAGGTGCCCAGAGGGGAGCTGCTCCTGCCCGTGGTGTGATCCCCATCCCCATCCTGCCCTGACTGCGGCCTCCCAGCCAGCGAGAGCCCCCCAGGATGGGGGTCCTGCCCCACAGAGCCGCGTGGGTGCCCCTTGCTGGGCCCCGGGAGCCGGGGGGCCGCCGGAGGCGCGTCGGCCTCGCTGATGGATGGGGCTCCCTGGGGTCTCCTGGGAGCGGCGGGCGGCGGGGCCGGGGGCTTTGTCTGCTGCCAGAGACGCTGCCGGGAATTAGCATCTGCCAGGGCCTCGGTGGCTCCGCAGGGTCCTGCAGCAGCTCTGCCTCCCCACGCGGCTCTGCAGCCTTCCACTGCCGGCACCGAGGTGCTCGGCCCAGCATGGGGCTGAGCTCCGCGGTACTCCAGGCACCCCGCAGCACCCCACAGAGCCCACTCGGGATCTGCCAGGCAGAAATCGGGCAGGGGGTGAGGATCCAGCTCCTTCAGCAGAGCCGCTCCGTCCCACGCGCCCGCCGGCAGCTCGCCCGGCACGCTCCGCAGCCCCAGGTACCGGGCTCGGGGTGGCACGGGCGCCCCGGGCAGGGGAGCCCGGCGCGGGGCACCGGGCGGGAGCGGTCGGCTGGAATCCACAGCCTCAGATCCCGGGAGCCGGGTGGGTTTCTGTGCGGCCTCGGCTTTGTCTGCGCCGGGGCCGGGATGAATGGCCCTTTCAGTTTGTGCCGTCATGTGTGCCGAGGGAGCCCGTGTGCCGGCCAGGCCGCGAACAAAAGGAGCCGGCGAGGGGCTGCGCTGGGGCGGCGAGGAGGGGCTGCCGGCAGCCCCCACTGCACTGCTCCCACCACGGCTCCGCGCCTGGGCAGGGGCACGGCAGAGCACAGCTGCACAGCCGGTGCATGGGCACACACCCGTGGTATCCTGACAGCCACACACCCCCTGTGCCCGAGTGTACACCTCCTGTGCCCGGCTGTACACCCCCTGTGCCCGAGTGTACACCTCCTGTGCCCGGCTGTACACCCCCTGTGCCCGAGTGTACACCCCCGTGCATACCTGCACACCCCCTGTGCCCGGCATACCTGCATACCCCCTGTGCCTGACTGCACACCCCCTGTCCCCAGCACAGCCGCACACCCCCTGTGCCTGGCTGCACACCCCCGTGCACACCTGCACACCCCCTGTGCCAGGCTGCACACCCCCGTGCCAGGCACAGCGGCACTCCCGCGGTGTTTGGCCACACTCGCTGTGCCCAGGCAGCAGCAGCGCCGTGAGCTGCGGCTGAACCTGGTGCAGGTGGTGGCTCTGCGCTCAGCAGGACTCCACTGCAGAGGTACCACGAGCACCGTCCGGGCCATGGGGCTCCAAGCCAGCAGCGCTGTTGGGCTGGGGAGCAGTGCCGGAGACAGGAGACCTGACACCGGGCGGCTGCAGGGCTGTGCTGAGAGGTCTCCCAGCCAGCTGTGCCCAGATGCCTTCCTTCCTTCCAAGGACCTCACCAGCCTCGGTGCAGACGTGGGCTGGTCCTGCCCGGCTCTGCATGGCCTGGTCACAACCCAGGGCCAGACGTTACCTGCAAGGCCGTGCCGGGCTCCGGCAGCGCCAGGAGCCGCTTCTCTACAGTGTCCAGCCAGTGCCGCAGGGCAAGCAGCTGCTCCTGCACCTCCAGTCTCTGCTCTGACCGCAGGCAGGCTCTGGGGAGAGAGCAGAGACACACCAGGCTGTGGGGGACACGGCCGCTGTCCCCCCTGCCCGCACCCTGCCCCGCAGCCTTGCTGCTCGCCTGCACCAAGCGCGTCACAGCCACAGCAGCGCCCACGGCTGTGCTCTCTCCTGCCCCGCTCGTCCCAGCACAGCCACCCACGCCCTCCCCACCCCAGCGCCGGCCCAGACTCGGAGCTGTGCGGGGTTCACCAGCTCCCCCATCAGGGAGCAAACACCCAGGCACGCCCGCGGCTCCTGACACCGCGGCCTGGCAGTGCCCGGCGGTGCCATTACCTCTCCGTGTCCTCCCCGTGCCACGCCGACCCCTCCGCGCTCTCTCCGGTGAGCCCGGCGTCTCCCGCAGCGCCGTGCATCTGCAAGCAGAGCAGAGGGACGGTGGGAACAGGACACCAGGTCCTGGCAGAGGGGCGGGGGACAAGGCTCCACGACCTTGGAGGTTTGTAGTGTCGCTGTGTCCCCCCAGGGAGAGCCCAGACCCACCAGCTGGGACAGAGCTCCCCTGGCTGCAAACGTCTGTGCTGTGCTCCAGCCCTCACCAGAACCTGCGGGTTTTGGTTTGGCTCCAGCTCCTCTGCATTCCTGTGGTACACCTCAATTTCCCAACCCTTTTTCAGCCGGGATCACTCCTGGATCTCACCCTGCTGCCTCTCGGAGCACATGTGGTCCCCGCTGTCCCTACGCCTGCTCTGTGCGCTGCAGAGCCATGGCTGAGCCCAAACCAAGCCATGGCAAACTGACCCCCAGCAAAAAATGACCAACGACAAACCGACCCATGGAAAATCCACTGTCTCAGACCAGATGCTCCTGACTCTGATGCTGCAAGTGCAGCCACTTCGCCACAACNAGACCCATGGAAAATCCACCACGCTGGCAGTGGTGTCTCAGACCAGATGCTCCTGATTCTGATGCTACAAGTGCAGCCACTTCGCCACAACACGTGGGAGGGGATGCCAGGCAAACACCAAGCTCTACAAACCTTTAACGCCCTGGCACAGGCACGGACATGGGGCATGAACAGGCAGCAGCTGCTCCATGCCCCGGTGGAGAACGGGACTGGTAGGAGGGATCACACCAAGCCTGCACCCAAAGGCTGAGGGCGATTCTGCTCCCACAGCCCGGGAGCCCTGTAATTAACTGCTCGCTAACCCTGGTGATTAGTTAAGTCAGGTCACCTGGCTGAGCACAAGGCAGGGGAGACACCACTGTGGATCCTGTGAGGGAAATGGGGCACAGTCCACAGTGGTGCCACAAAGGTGGTGGTGAGCCTGAGACCTGAGCAAGGACACGACCACATTTCCAAAATATTGTACCAGGAGAAACGGCTAGGGAATGTGGGCTGGATAAACGGGAGGTAAACCCCAGATGGCGCAGGACTGACGCAGCCATGGGTGGGCCCGGGGAAGGTGACATGAGGCAGCTGAGCAAGAGCTGCAGCACAAGGGGGCTGGGAGCGCCTGGGATACGTCTGCTGCAGAAGGAACCTCAGCCAGGGTCTGCTCAGGAACCCCACCAGGAGCAGCAGCGAGCTCCCCGGATGAGGGGAAGAGGCATCAGGCGGGTGCTGGGTGCTGGTGCCGCAGCAGTTGCTCGTGGTCAGAGTGCCAGCAGGGCTCAGTCCCCTCGGAGACACTCTGGGGACGTGTGCTCATGGCAGACCCTGTTGTCACGGTGCCATCAGCAGGGCCCCACCAACTCACACGCCCAAAGTGTGGCCACCAGTGCCACCCACCAGCTGGCTGAGCCACCAGCAGTGTCTTGCTTCCTCCTGGCCAGGGCCAGGTCAGTGTCCAGGGAGGGAGCAGGACAGCACAGCTGGGGCCAGCGAAGCTCCTGGGGTGGTGACAGTTCCAGTGCAGTCACGAGTGATCCCACAGCCCTCCTACCCCAGGCTGGTGGTCCCTGGTCCTGTGTGCCCCACAGCGAGCCCTCATGCCAGGGCTGGACTGCGGTGTTACGATGCCAGCCCTGCTGCCAGAGGTTGGGCACAGGGCACCGGGGAGGTGGAGGATGCTACGGCAGGTGGGCAGACAGGACAGCGTCTGCACTGGGAAAGGCTCTGCCAGCTCAAACTCAGCCTGGGCTCGGGGGGCTGGGGCTGGAGCTCCGATGATCGCTGCCAGCCTGTCCCAGACATGGTGCCAGCGCGGCTGCTCCAGTCGGGACGTGCCAAGAAACACGAGACCCCGAGAAGCAGCGAACCCCAAATGGGTGCTAGGACGCGCTGGGTGCGGCACATGCCTGTGAGGGTCCCACAGCCGCGGCCTGCCCCGGAGCCGGCTCGGGCAGCAGGCACCGCGGGCTGCTGCACGCCCGGGAAGGTGTCAGCCGGAACGAACAGCTCCGGAGCCGCCCGAGAGCAGCTCCGCGGTGCCGCTGAGGGAGGCAGGGCCCCGCACGGCACCACCGCCATCCGCACTGCAGCGCCCTGGCCCTGACCTGTGGGGGCTGCCCGGTGCCCGGCAGGACGTGGCGGCTGCAGCCCCGGACCCCGCACCGGGGACGGGGAGCATTCACCGGGACAGACGGACGGGGCACCGAGGCGGCCGCAGCGCTTTACACGAGGCAGAGCCGCCCTTGGCCGGTGCACCCGAGCTCCGAGCCTCAGCGGCACGGCCGGGGGGGTCTCGGGGTCCCTGCCCGTGAGGAGGTTCAGCGGCCCAGCGAGGGGAAGGCGTGGGAGAGGCCGGTCCGTCTTTGTGGAGAAGCTGTACAGAGCGTTCCCGGCGCGGCGGGGGCCGAGCCAGCAGCGCCCGGGGCGGTGGGCACAGCGAGCTGGCAGCCGCTCTGTGCCAGCACGGCCGAGCCGCTCTTGGGACAGCGGCCACGGGTCCCGCGCGGCGGACCAGAGCCAGGACGGGGCGGTGCTGCCGCTCACGCCGGGAAGGGCGGCCGGCAAAGGCCGGGGTGCGCCAGGCAGGGAGAGAGGGATCTTCCAGGGTGCTCGGGACTCCTCCAGAGTGCTCGGGACTCCTCCAGGGTGCTCGGGACTCCTCCAGGGTGCTCGGCACCACTCGGTGCCTGCCCCCGCAGTGCTGAGGGATGGTTTAACTCGGGGGCGTGGGGAGGGTTATCTCCAGCCCACGCAGCAGCAGGGCAGGATGACATTCAGGGCATTAAAATGAGGAATATCACGGAGTTCTCCACCCACCGTGACGAGTTTGGCCCGGTCACTCCCAGCACACAGTGCTGGAGGGGCTTTAGGAGGGACAGGGGGTATCGGTGGGGCCACAGGGTGACATGGAGCGACAGGAGATGATGGAGAGTGTCTGTGGACAAGGGACACTGCGCTGCAGGGGGGAAGAGGGCAGCTCACCTCAGGATCTCAGGGCTTCACCCTCCTCACCCTCCGGCGCAGGGAGGGTCCCCATGCCAGGGGCACGGGGCTGAAGGGGTGTGGGGAGTAGAGTCCCCCCTGGCACATGGACGTGAGTCCCACGGCTGGGACTGGGAACAGGAAGGTCTCTCACCAGGAAACAGATTTGGGGAGGGTGAGGGGCTTCCAGCCCACAACACGGGACTGGGCCATGGGTCAGAGGGCTTTTGGTGGTTTCATGAGCTTTGGGAGAGGTTACTGGCCCTAGGGGAGGAGTCAGGAAGTTGCGGGGTAAGCAAGGAATATCTGAGGGAGGAGGAGGGAACATCTGGGGGACACAAGGAAATATGTGGGGGGCTGGTGAGGTGGGGCAGAGTCCCAAGAAGCTCATGTCACCTGGGGGAGTGTCTTGCTGTCCTGGGACCTCTTCTGAGCCCCCCGATGGTTGCAGCCACCTGTGACCCCCCTGAGTCCCCCTGGCCCGGCTGTGCCTAACGGCCACGTCCCACTGCTGGTGGGGACAGACGGACGCTGCGGTTAATTGCTGATGGACAATGCAATTAACGTTCTACCCAGCCACCGCCATCTGTCCTGGCCAGCCTGGCCTCCCCACCCGGGGCTGCTGACATGCTTGGCTGGTCCCAGCGCAGTTGAGACCCCACCAGCCCCTGGACATTGCAGGGGTCCTGCAAGGTCCTGGCAGCTCTGGCAGTCGTGTCACAGTGCCTGGGGCTCCCGGCACTGCTGTGGGATGACCCTTCAGATCAGGGAGCCTAGGCAGAGCAGTGGCACCTGTCTCACCGGGCTGGACACACCCCTTGAGCCATCGGTGCCAGTGGCTGCACTGACATCTCCAGGTCTGCCAGGGCTTTCCCTTCTGAATGCTGCTGCCCTACCATCATGTCCTGAACCCCACCAAGCCCCTCAGCCTCGCAGCTGAGCGCTGCTACCCACCCACAGCAGCCCCTCAGTGCCCAGAAAGGGAGTGCCCAGAGCACAGCCCACCCCAGCAGAGGCCACAGCACTGCCAGGCACGGCCCTGGACCAGCAGTGGCAGCGGCACACATGGGAATAGCACAATGGAGGACAGTGTCCCTGCCCCGTCCAGAGCCCCACTGATGAAGGGACAGGTCTGTCCTCATGTGAGGGATGCTCTGAAGCCCCCAACACTGGCAGCACCCACTCCCCAAAACCAGGGCTCCACTGGCCCGGTGCTGCGCCCACATTGACCTCCCGGCAGTGTTGGCTGTGCCACCAGCATGGGGCAGCTCTGAGGACTCCCCTGTGGCCCTGCTCTGTGTCTGGCAGCACCACGGGAACACCCAGCCAGCCCTCGGGTGCAGCACCTGCACCAGGAGTTGGTGAGACCCCTGGCACCCTGACACGCCTCACCAGCACACAGGAATGAAGCTGCGGGAGGCAATGCGAGCCCACGGCCACGGTGGCAAGGCCGGAGGGGCGAACAGACCACGCAGAGCTGCCAGCTGGTTTCAGAGGATTCTCCTTTACTGCCCTTGCAGGGGAGCCCTGGGTCCACACTGCTCCTTTTACAGACACTTTGCGGTATGTACAAGTTTAGTGTTTTGCCCCCAAAAAGAGATGTGTTTGGGTAATCGATGGACCCCCACTGTCCCGATGAGCGATGGTCGGGGCGTGGGGAGCCCCGGGAGCGGGGACTGCCCTGGAGCCGCACGCAGTGGCACCTCATGCAAAGCCAAACGGGGTAATGAGAGCAATAATGACACCAGAGGCGGAGGGTAACATGACTGGATTTACAGGTGGCAGATGAGAGCAGGTGGGAAGGAGGAGATGTTTTGGAGATCTGCAGCGAGCCCGACACCACACCGGGAGGCCATCCCCGGGGAGGAGGGAGTGTGTGGGGCAGGTGGGGGCCAGGTGACCCTGTGGGTGCTTCTTGAGCCATTGGCTGCTTGGGCACAGTGGCCCCAGTCTCTGGCTGGGGACTCTGGCAAGTGCAGAGGGTGAGGGAGAACGTCCCTGTGTCCTCGGGTGCGCTCCCACCGGCCTTGGGGCGGGGGACGGGCTCCATGGCGGCGATGAGGGGACATGGTATGGACATCCAGCCACACTACAACAAAGCGAACAGAAAAGATGGGATGAGACAGGGAGAACGATCCATGGGATGAAGCCACCGAGCCCGGCCGTCAGTGCCGCGCACCTGCTGTGGGACTGGGACAGAGTGGGGAGGACAGCGTTACCTGTGCCGGTGAGCACGGCCGAGCAGCTGCCGCCTCCGAGGCTCCCCTTGAGCCCATCCACGACTTGCTGATGTCGGAGACCCAGCTCAGGAGCTCGCCCAGCGGCACTGGGAGGTCTTTGTTGGGACTGGAAAAAGACGTCTGCCAGAGAGAGAGCGCGTTAGCGCCGGCACGGGGAGGGAGCCAGGGGCATGGAGTTACCGCGAAGAAGAAAGGAGGCTGGTTTTACAGAAATCTGCCTATTTCTAACAAGAGTGTGTGCCAGGCTGCTACAGCATCCCGTGACCCACCCTGTGGGTCCTGTGGCCCCCATGCCCTTTGTGAGGGTCAGGAAAACCCCCACGGCCGGGGGGTTCTGGGTGCAGGAGCTCTGCAGACCCAGGCTGGGGCGTGGGCTCTGGCAGACACCCGCCAATGGGTCAGGGAGCCACACGAGCGTGAGGAAATCAACCTCGAGCAGAAGCACTTCCCAGATACACGGAGAGACAGACAGAGCGGCCGACCGCGGCAGGCACGTCCCGGAGGACAGGTGGGCGGGTGGGCTGGCGGAGGCAGGCGCGCAGCGAAGCCCCTCGGCGGGCGAAGCGGCGAGAGGAGGCAGGTCCCCCCGCGTGGCGCGGAAGCACCGGGCAGCGCCAGCGCGGCACTTACGGTCGGGGCACCAGCTCCGTGGCGTGGCGGTGGGGACGTGCCGGGAGGCCGAGGCAGGGAGATGGGGCAGCTCAGGGGCTGGGGTGCAGAGCCCCCTCCTCGCTGCACTGAGGGAGCGTGGAAGGGGTCCAGGCAGCAGCTTCAGGGCTGGCGTGGTGTGTCTGGCTGTCCAGTGCCGAGGAGCCCACGATGTCCTCCTCTGGCACATCGGCTGCAGTGGGGTGCACCACAGGGCCAAGGTGATCTCCTCCTTTGGGGTGCAGGGGCTGAAGCCGGCAGGTTAATTACAAAAGAGTGCTAAGTGGTTAGATCCAAACAGGGAACTGTTTTCCTGGTGGCCGGCTCGGCCGCGCTGTGTGCGAGCAGCGGCGGGATGGGCGCAGCCAGGAGCAGGAACGGCGTCCGGCTCTTGGGGCGCAGGGCGGGGAGGGTAGTGTGTGTTCTCTCTTGTCTCTTAATATACAAACACTGTCAGCACATTCGCATATATTAATTTATTAGTCTTGTCTTTTTGGTTAAACTTGAGGCACTGCTTTGGGAGAAGAGTGGAGGTTCAAAATTAAAAAAAAAATACTAGTGATTAGCCAGCAGCGTTGCCACATGCGGAGCGGGTGAGGCGGCGCCTCAGGGGGCTGGCAGGTCTCAGGCCACGTGGAGCAGGGGCTCACGCACCCCGGGGCACCCCCTGCTCGCCTCCCACCCGCAGCTTCTGGATGCGGCCAAGGCGAGGGCGAGGGCAGCCGCCTCCACGGTGCCCTGGGCACCCCCTGCGTATCTGCGCCCGAAACTCGAGGAGGAGTAGGAGGAGGAAGAGAAGGTCATGGAGAAGCCGGAGCCAGTGGCGTCGAAGCTGCCGCGCCGGGAGCCTGAGCGGGAGCCGGTGCGAGAGCCCGAGCGCGATCCCGAGGTGGAGCCGGCGCTGCTGACGTTGTAGGGACTGTAGTAGCCCTTGCTGGACTGGGAGGAGGCCTCCAGCAGCCGCAGGCCGGTCCCGTCCTCGATCATGCTCCGGTCCATGGCGTCCTTGTAGGAGATCTTGAGCTTGGTCTTGGGGCAGGTGAGGTACTTGGAATAGGTGTTGACATCCCGCAGCTTCTGGGCAGTCCGCGCGTCAATGGTGCCCTTCTGCAGCGCCTCGTCCAGGGAGACACGGCCTGGGGCATCGGGCTCGATCAGGCCCCCCGTCAAGTACTGCACCTCCAGGAACCGCTGCCCGGCCTCGTAGTACAGCCAGCCCTTCTTCAGTGCCTGCGCCGCCGACATCTTCGTCTTGGTCCGCGGGTCCTCGAAGCCGTAGAAGGCCTTCTGCGCCAGGTTGATGCGGTCCACCATGATCTTGTCAACCAGGCCCTTGGTGACCGCATCGGCAACGGTGCACTTGTCGCCGGTGTTGGGGTCGATGATGCCCCCGGTGCAGGCCTGGGCTTCCAGCAGCCGCTGCCCCGTGATGTTGTCCACCAGGTTGCGGCGCATCGCCTCCGTGATGGACACCTTCTCCAGAGTGTCTGTGTCCAGGATGCCTGCTACTGGCCCGGTCTCCTCCGTCGGGTCAGTCCACATGGAGATCTGGGTCCGTGTCAGGGCTGGGCTGACGGTGTAGGAGGAGGAGGATCCTACAGAGGACGACCGTGACCGGAAGCCGCCCATGTTGCCAGAGAGCATGTCAGCAAACTCGGTGATGGAGAGGGTGCCCGAGCGGTACTGGTCCAGGGCTGACTGGTCGATCAGACCCTTGCCGATGGCATCATCGATGTCATACTGGCGCCCTGAGCGCCTGTCGATGATCATTGATTTCACCACACCATCCGAGGAGGAGGTGGTGATCTCCTCCCACTCGCACTCCTGCTCCGACAGCTCCAGGTAAGTCTGGTGGTCAATGAGGCCCTTGCGATAGGCTTCATACACGGACATCTCCTTGCCCGTCTCTGGGTCAACGATCACCACCCGGCGCTTGCGGACGGAGGACTTGGAGGAGGTCTTCCTCTCCCGCTTTTTCTCCTTCAGAGGCAGGAGGCAGAGGCCAGTCTCTGGGTCCGTGATGCACCGCTCCATGAGCTGCAGGTAGGTGAGGTTCTCCTCCGTGTTGGGGTCAAAGAAGCCCTTGGTGTCGTCACTGGGGTCCAGCAGGATCTCGTTCATCTCCTCGTCAAAGAGGCCCCTCTTGTAGGCCACCTCCACGGGCAGGCGGTGGCTCTCCTCAGGGTCAATGATGCCTCCCGTGGCGATCTGCGCCTCCAGCAAGCGGATCCCGTGGTCCTTCAGGATCAGACCCTTCTTCATGGCCTGGAAGAGGGAGATGAGCTTCCCGGTGTAGGGGTCCCGGTAGCCGGTGACGGCCCTCTCGGCAGAGAGCAGCTTGTCCTTGAACTCAGGGCCCACAATGCCCATGCGCACAGCTTCTTCCACCGTCAGCTTGAGGCCCTTGATGGGGTCGATCACGTAGCCCGTGGCCGCCTGCGCCTCCAGGAGCTCGAAGGCAGTGCCGGGCCGGATGATTCCCTTCTTCATGGCCTGGTAGACAGACAGACGCTCCTTTGTGGAGTCCACAAAGACACCAGCGATGCAGCTGGTACCCTCCAGGAACTTCTTCAGGTTCTTAGAGACCTCCTCGACAGAGGTGAGACCTTCCTGCAGGCGCTGGGCCGTGGCTTCGTCCATCACCTGCGAACGGACCAGCTCCTCCACGGTGATCTGCTTCCGCAGCCCGCGGAAGGTGAGCTTCCTCGTGTCGCAGAGCGGGAGCAGGAGGAGCCTGGAGTTCTCGTCCTTCCGGCACCGCTTCAGCAGCTGCGTGTAGCTGAGCTTCTCGTCCGTGGAGGGGTCCACGTAGCTGCGCACCTCGCTGGGCTCCGACAGCATGTCGTACGTCTCCTTGTTGATGAAGCCCCGCTGGTAGGCCACCTCCAGGGGCAGGTGGAAGCCCAAGTGGGGGTCAATGATGCCACCGGTGGCGATCTGGGCATCCAGGAGCTTGAGGGCCTCTTCGCTGGGAATGAGATCCTTCTTCATGGCCTGGAAGAGGGAAATCTTCTGCTCGCTGTATGGGTCTCTGTAGCCGGTCACAGCCCTCTCCGCGGACAGGAGCCGGTCGTGGATCTCTGGCCCCACCACGCCCTTCCTGACTGCCTCATCGACGGTCAGCATCTCATTCTTCGTGGGGTCAATCATGAAGCCGGTGGCTGCCTGGGCCTCCAGGAGGGAGCGGGCCACTTCGGAGTTGATCAGCCCCTTCTTGAGTGCCTGGTAAACACTGAGTGTCTGCTTGGAGGAGGGGATGTAGATGCCAGCCACGCAGCCCGACCCATAAAGGTACTTCCAGACGGTCTCCACATCCAGGAGCTCCCGGAAGGTTTTGGAGCCCTGCTTCAACAGGTTGTAGATGTCCTGTGAGATAATCTTGGCCTCGTAGAGATCCTCAGCTGTGATGCGGCGCCGGACGTAGTCATAGGATGTGAGATTCTGCTGCCGGATGATCTCGGTCTTCTCAATGATCTCAATGATAATGATGATCATGCGCTCCTTGGACACGCGGCCCGACTGGAACTCCTCCATGAGATGTTTACGCTGCTCCTCGGGCAGCAGGTCCGAGTGCATGATCTCCCACAGCGACATGGAGGAGCCTGCCCGGCTGCCCACAGGGATGTCCACCTGCGTCTCCTCAAACACCTTCCGTGTCTCTGCTTCTGTGTACATGTGGGTGGTTTCCACCACTTTCGGCTTCTCAGGCTCCCGCAGAGGCAGCAGGTATAGGCCTGTCTCGGGATCCTCAATGCACCTCTCCTTCAGCTGCACGTAGGTGAGGTTCTCCTGCGTGTTGGGGTCGAAGAAGCCCTTGGTGTCGTCAGTAGGATCGGAGAGGGTCCGGTTCATCTCCTCGTCGAAGTAGCCACGCTTGTAGGCCACCTCCACGGGCAGGCGGTGGCTGTGCACGGGGTCGATGATGCCGCCGGTGGCGATCTGGGCCTCCAGCAGACGGATGCCGTGCTCCTTGACAATAAGCCCTTTCTTCATGGCCTGGAACAGGGAGATGGTATCACCCGAGTAGGGATCCTTGTACCCCGTGACAGCCTTCTCAGCCGACAGCAGCTTCTCGTGCAGCTCAGGCCCGACAATGCCAGCCTTCACCGCCTCATTGACGTACAGTTTACGGTTCTTCACGGGGTCGATCAAGAACCCAGTGGCTGCCTGGGCCTCCAGGAGGACCACGGCAGTGCTGGGCCTCAGCAGGTTCCTTTTCATGGCCTCGTAGATGTTCAGCTTCTCCTTGGTGGCCTCCACGTAGACACCGGCAATGCAGTCGCTGCCATGAAGGAACCTCCTCACCGCATCTGTCTCGGAGAGGTCCTTCACTGATTTCTTGCCTTCCTTCAGCTGCTCGAACTGGGTTTTGCTGATGATGCAGGACTCCAGCAGCTCGCTGGCTGGCACCGGTGCCCGCAGACCGCTGAATGTCAGTTTCTCCTGCTTTTTGGTCTCCGCCTCCTCGATGATGGTGATCACGATCTTGATGATCTTCTCGATTGTCACTTTGCCGGTCTTGTACTGTCGGAGCAGCTCCCGCCTGTGCTCCTCTGTGAAGTATTCGGAGTGGATCAGTTCCCAGATGGTCATGGTCTGGCCCTTCATGCTGCCCACTGGGACCTCTATGGTTGCTTTGTCGAAGCACTCCTTGGCCTGGCTGTCAGTGTAGACCTCCTCCTGCTGGGACTGGATTGCCTTGTCGGACAGGGGCAGCAGGCACAGGCCAGTCTGCTTGTCACGGTGGCAAGTCTTCTGCAGCTGGGCGTAGGTGAGGTGCTCCTGGGTGTTGGGACAGTAGAAAGCCTTGGCATCGTCTCGGAGCTCAGCCAGTGCCTTGTTTATCTCTGGGTCGAAGTAGCCGCGCTTGTAGGCGACCTCAAGCGGGAGCCGGTGACTGTTGACGGGGTCGATGATGCCACCAGTGGCAAGCTGGACGTCCAGCAGCCGGAGCCCAGTGTCGCTGGGGATGAGGCCCTTCTGGAGTGCTTGGTAGAGGGAAACCGTCTGCCCAGTGTAGGGATCCTTGTAGCCGGTCACTGCCTTCTCTGCCGACAGCAGCTTCTCGTGGAACTCTGGCCCCACCACCTCGGCCTTCACTGCCTCATCCACAGAGAAGAGCTTGTTACCCACAGGGTCGATGATGTAGCCGGTGGCAGCTTGCGCCTCCAGCAGGGACAGGGCAACCTCTGGCTTCAGCAGGTTTCTCTTCAGGGCCTCGTAGAAGGTGAACTTCTGGCCAGTGGACTCCACCAGGACGCCAGCGATGGCATCCGTGCCCTTCAGGTACTGCCGTACGGACTCCATCTCTGCCACATCCTTCACGGACTTCTTGCCCTGGTGCAGCTGGTTGTAGAGGTCCTTGTTGATGATCTTGCTCTCCAGCAGCTCGGCGGCGGGCACGGAGCCCCTCAGGCCCTCAAAGCACATCTGGCTCTTTTTCTCGCTTTCCTCCACAACCGTGATAACGATCTTGATGATCTTCTCCACTGTGATCTTGCCAGTCCTGTACTGCTGGATCAGGTCCCGCCTTTGGTCCTCAGTGAAGTATTCAGAGTTGATGAGCTCCCAGATGGTCATCGTCTTCCCTTGGAACTTGCCAAACGGTGCCGTCACTGTGGCCTTCTTGAAGACATCCTTGGCTTCCTTGTCGGTGTAGACCAGCTCTCTAGCTTTGGCTGCTTGGTCAGTGAGTGGCAGGAGGCACAGCCCTGTGTCCGGGTCAGTCACGCACCGCTCCATGAGCTGCAGGTAGGTGAGGTTCTCCTGAGTGTTGGGGTCGAAGAAGCCCTTGGTGTCGTCGGTGGGGTCGGACAGGACCTGATTCATCTCCTCATCAAAGTAGCCGCGCTTGTAGGCAGCTTCCACAGGCAGGCGGTGGCTGTTGACAGGGTCGATGATGCCACCGGTGGCGATCTGGGCCTCGAGCAGGCGGATGCCGTGATCCCTGACGATGAGATCCTTCTGCATGGCCTGGAACAGGGAGATCTTGTCACCTGTGTAGGGGTCCTTGTAGCCGGTGACAGCCCGCTCGGCTGACAGCATCTTGTTGTGCAGCTCTGGGCCGATGACTCCCTCTCGCACCGCCTCGTTCACCGAGAGCCTTGCGTTCCGCACAGGGTCAATGATGAAGCCGGAAGCAGCCTGTGCCTCCAGGAGCACCAGCGCTGTGCCGGGGCTGAGCAGCTTCTTCTTCATGGCTTCGTAGATGCTCATCTTCTGGTTGGAGGGTTTGATCAGCAGACCGGCAATGCTGCTCTTGCCCTGCAGGTACTTCTTGACATCCTCCCGCTGAGAGAGCTCACCCACACTCACAACACCCTTCACCAACTTGTCTAAGCTCTCCCTGCTCAGAATGCCGGCATCAGCCAGCTTCTCTGCTGACACCTTCTGCCGGATGCCGTCAAAGGCGAACTCCGGCTCCCCATTCTGGGCTAAGCCGTCCACTGCATCCCGGCCATTGGGCACAGCCTTCATGTCCAGCAGCTGCGTTGTCGTAACCATGGCCTCCCCAGGCAGGTCATCCGTCTGGATCATGATCTCCCGTCTCTGGGCCAGGGCAGCCTTGTACTCCTCCTGCATCTGCTCGAGCCTCTCCCTCAGCTTCTTGTTCTCTTCTTCCAGAAGTTTCTCCTGCTGCTGTCGCTGCCTCTCCAGCTGCTGTAGTTCCTCCTGCTTGTGCCGGACGTTTTCCTCAGCTTCCTTCTGATGCTTCTTGGCTTCATCTAACATAGCTTTCAACTGCTGCTTCTCCTGCTCCATCTCTTGCTGCTGCCGCTCCTGCTCTGCCTTCAAGTTCTGGGCTTTGTTCACCTCATCCTTAAAGAGCTTCTCCAGCTTTGATTTCTCCTCCTCAATGAATTTCTCCTTCTGCAGCAGGGCATCTTTCTCCGTCAGGAAGCTCTGCTGGAGGAGCTGCGTCTCCTGACGGAGCTGAGCCTGCTGGGCCACCTGCATCTGGGGTGGGAGAGAGGACAATGTGGTCAGACACCTAAGAGAGGTCAGTGGGGGACTGGGGGTGGGCTGAGGCAGGGGGATGAGGTGGCACGGAGGCACGGAGTCACCCACACACTCCCTCCATCAGGTCAGAGTTAAGGAGCAGAGCTGGGGTTAGGGAGCCACACACAACATGGGGCAGGATTAGCAGGGGGAGGACACGAGGGAAGCCTCAGCACTAAGGCTGGGAGCTGGGCACAGAGAGGAACACGGCGGGACGTGCCACAGGGTGGAAAAGCTGGCCCAGGCAGTGGGGATCCCCCCCTCCACGGCTCCAGGGGTTCGGGGTCCTGTTCCGACGCTGCCCGAGGGGTTTGCTCCGCTGCCCCAAACTCTCCGCACATCCCTGACCTGCACAGGGGGTCCTGCCCCACCATCCCCAGTGATGGTCCTTGGGGACCTGGCCAGCGACGGTGTGGGCTGGCTGGGGAGAGGGACGGCCTCCCTGCGTACCACCACCACTAAGGGGGACCCACAGCCCAGTACCTCCTCTGCCTTCTGCTGCAGCAGTGCCGCCTCCTGCTTCAGCTTCTCCTTCTCCTTCTCCAGGTCAGCGATGGCCTTCCGCAGCTTTTCCGCATCCTCATCGCTCTGGTGCCGCTGGATCTCCAGGGTGTGCACCATCGTCATCTTCTCCTGTGTGGCCAGCTCCGTCTCGTGCAGCCTCTCACTGATCTCTTCCGCCTGCTTCTTGAACCGCTTGGCTTCCTCCTCAGCCTTGGCCTGGGCCATGCTCATCTCCGCCACTTGCAGCTTGAGGCGCTCAGCCTCAGCCGTGATGTCCAGCTGCCGCCGGCGCTCGGCCTCCAGCGTCTTCTGGAAGCCCTCGGTCTCCTCAGCCAGGCGCTGCTGCATCTGCTCCTTGTCCTCCTGCAGCTTCTTGGCGTGTTCCTGTGCCAGATCCTTCTGCTTCTGCAGCAGCTCGGCCTCGGCCCGCAGCCGCGTGGCCTCCTGCACCGCCTGCATCTTCTCCTTCAGCATCTTCTCCGCCAGCGCCCGCTGTTGGGCCAGGTCGTCCTCGGCCAGCTGCCGCATGCGGGCGGCCTCTTGCGCCTCCACGCTCAGCCGGGCCACCTCCTCGGCCACCTGCTTCATCTTCTCTGCCTCCTCCGCCAGGAACTTCTGCGTGTTGTCCTTGTCCTTGAGGATCAGCGCCTTGTTCTCCTCCTCGATGCGGCTCTTCAGCTTGGCCAGCTCCTCCATCTGCACCCGGACCTTGAAGAGCTCCTCCTCCACCTGGGCCTTCTGCCGGACGGCGTCCGTCACCTCCTCCTTCAGCCGCTGCAGCTCCTCATCCAGGATGCCCTTCTGGTGGTCTGTCTCATCCAGCTGCAACTTCACCTTGGTCAGCTCCTGCTCCACCTGTGCCTTCTGCCGCAGCGTCTGCTCGGCAAACTTCTTGTGCTTCTCCATCTCGGCATCGGCCAGCTGCTTCTGCCGCAGGGCTGCCTGCTCTGCCTGCGCCCGTTTTGCTGCCTCCAGCTCGGCCTCCTTCCGCAGCTTCTCCGCGTCCGCCTGCGCCTGTGCCTTGGCCTGCGCCTCCTCCTCTGCCCGCTGCTTCAGCCGCTCAGCCTCCTCCACGCGCTGCCGGGACAAGCTGGCGTCCTGCTCGGCCTTCCCGCGGGCAAACTCGGCCTCCTCAGCCGCCCTGCGGGCCCGCTCAGCCTCCTCACGCAGCCGGTCCAGGAGGCTCTGCTCCTGCTGGCGCGTCTGCAGCAGCTCCTGCTCCTTCTGCTGCACGGCAGCCAGGTGCGCCTTCTCCTCCGCCGCGATCCGCTTCTGCGCCGCCTCCCGTGCCAGCTGGATCTGCCACTCCGACTCCTTCTCCGCCAGCTCCTTCTGCCGCCGCGCCTCCTCCACCATGGCCCGCAGCCGCTCCACCTCCTCCAGGGCCAGCCGCCGCTGCCGCCCGGCTTCCTCCTCGGCCGCCAGGATGGCCTGCACCTTTTCTTCGGCCTCGCGCCGCCGGCCCTCCTCCTCCAGCGCCAGCGCCCGCTGCCGCTCGGCCTCCCGCTCCGCCTGCTCCCGGCTGCGCTGCACCTCCTCGGCCTCCCCACGGATGCGGTTCAGCTCCCGCTCCAGCTCGCTCTTGCCAGCCGAGGCCTTCTCGAAGCTGGCCTTGAGGGCACGGATCTCCTCCTCCACCTGTCGCCGCTGCCGCAGCGTGTCCTCCACGAGCCCCTTCTGCCGCTCCAGCTCGCTCTCTGAGGAGCGCTTCAGCAGGGCAATCTTCTCCTCGATGTCCTGCTTGTGCTGGGCCGCTTGCTCCTCCAGCAGCTTGCGCTGGTAGGCCTCGTCCTCCGCCAGCCGCCGCAGCCGCTCGTTCTCCGCCTCCTTCTCCTTCAGCGCGATCTCCGCCTCTGCCTTCAGCCGCGAGGCCTCGTTGATGGCCGCCAGCTTCTCCTTCAGGATGCGCTCGGCCTCGGCCCGTTGCCGGCTGGCCTCGTCCTCTGCCAGCTGCCGCTGCCGCTTGGCCTCCTCCGAGAGGGCGCGCAGGCGGGCGGCCTCCTCGGCCAGCTCCCGCAGCTTGTTGGCCTCTGCCTCCAGCCGCTGCTTGGACTTCTCGCTGCTGGAGCGTGACTCCTCCTCTGTCTTGGCCTTGCTCTCCAGCAAGATCTCCATCTCTGCTCGCAGCTTGGCCAGCTCCTCCTCCAGCTCTTTCCTCCTCTGGATGGCCTCGTTTACCTCCCTCTTCAACCGCGAGAGCTCTTCCTCCAGGAGCAGGCGCTGCTGCTCCCCATTCTCCATCTCCGCCTTCAGCCGGATCAGCTCGTGCTCCGCCGCCAGCTTCTGCTGGGCTGTGCCCTCCGCCAGCTCCCGCTGCTTTTCCAGCTCTTCCTCCGCCAGCTCCTTCTGCCGCAGGGCCGCCTCCTCTGCCTTGGCGCGCTTGCGGGCCTCGCGCTCTGCATCCTCCTTCTGCTTCTCGGCCTCCTCCTGCGCCAGCGACTTCTTGTGGGCCACCTCTTCGGCCTGCAACCGCAGGCGCAGCGCCTCGTTGGCCTTCTGCCGCCAGCGCTCTAGCTCCTTCTCGGCCTCCTCCCGCGAGCGCTCGGCCTCCAGCTGCTGCTTCTTCAGCCGCTCAGCCTCCTCCTGCAGTTGGGCCACCACATCATGCTCCTGCTGCAGCGACAGCTCCAGCTGTGCAGTCTTCTCGGCGAAAGAGAGCCTCTTGCTCTGCAGCTCGGCCTCGGCGCTGCGCTGGGCCACCTCCTGGGCCACCTGGATCTGCCGCTCCTTCTCGGCCTCTGCCTGTCGCATGCGTCGCTCAGCCTCCTCCGCCTGCAGCCGCAGCTGCTCCAGGTCCGCCACCGCCTTCTGCTTCTCCCGCGCCGCTTCGCGCTCAGCCTGCACCTTGCGCTTCAGCTCCTCCTCTGCCTCCCGCTTCTTCTGGCTCTCCTCCTTCACCTGCCGGCGCAGGCGCTCAGCCTCCTCCTGCGCCTGGCGCTTCTGCCGCTCTGCGTCCTCGGCGCGCGCCCGCAGCTCCTGCAGCTCCGTCTCCGCGCTCTCCCGCTGCTTCTCGGTGCTCTCCAGCTGCAGGCGGATGAGGCGGATTTCCTCCTCCACTTTCTTGCGGTTGTATTCAGCCTCTTCGATCAGCTTCACCTTGGACTTGATCTGGTGGTCCGAGTTCTGCCGCAGCTGCATCAGCTCCTGCTGGATGTTCTGCTTCTGCTGCTCGGCATCCACGGCCACCACCTCCCGCCGGGTGACCTCCTCCTGCATGCGGAGCTGCAGCTCCTGTGCCTCTGCCTCCGCCTGTGCCTTGGCTTTGGCGTGGGCCTCGGCCAGCTGCCGCTGCTTCTCCAGCTGCGCCTCCACCTCCGCCAGCCGCTTCCTCTCCTCCTCCTTCAGCTTCTCGGCGGCTTTCTGGAGGGGAAAGAGGGTGCAGGGGACAGAGAGGGGAGAGAGAGACAAATCACAAGGGATGCGATCGCGCCGTGGAATCGATGCTGGCCCAGCCACACACTGCCGAGACAGCGGAAGGGTGGCAGATGCGCGTGGAATGGCTTCGGCCCCTGGGCCACCGCACGAGCCGGTGACACCAGCTTCCAGAAGATGTATGGCAGGACAGGGGACGCACGACAGCACAGGCAGACAGGCAACAGGAGCCAGACAGCAGCGCAGGAAGCCACGTTCCAGAGAGAAGGGACAGAGAGCGAGCGGAGCCCAAGCGATGAAGACGATGCGAGCAGCGTGCACATCACCACCATGGCTCCCCCTGCGAGGGGGCTGGCACAGACAGCCCCTGCCGTGGGGAAAGGAGAGAGACGGCCGGAGCACCGGGAGCAGAACAGAGGGGAGTGGTGTGAGGGCGGTGCCAGCAGAGCCTTCCCTGCCGGGAAAGCCTCAACAGGAGAGAGCAGTTCGGCTGGTTCAAACCCCTCCCAGCCCTCTCCAGGCAACTGGGAGCAGGGTTTGCCCAAGGGCCGACACGGCTGGCGCCTGGCTCGGGGCCGTGCCGCAACACGCGCACCGCATGCACCGTGAGCGAGGCAGCCGCAGGGCCCGGGCACAGCGCATGCAGGGGAGCCAGACCCCACACCGGACCCCTGGTCCCAGAGCAGCACAGAAGTAGGGGAGGGCGAGGAGGAGACGGTGAGCCGTGGGGGAGGCGGAGGGTGCCACGGGGAGAAGGCATGCGCAGAGTGAGTACCTGGTGCACGGCTGCCAGAGTCATCCTGGTTTTTTACCCTCCATTAGATCCCCACCAACACAAATACTCCCCAAGAAAAAGCACTGGCAAAGCAGCTCCAAGGGCAGAAACCAAGAGTTAGAGAGGTGACCCCGCGCCAGACCCCGCGGGCCAGCGCCCAGCACAGCAGCATGCGCAGGCAGGTGCTGACTGCACTACGTGTATCTGGGAAGTGCCTCCTACCACCAGTCACACCAGAGCCCCCAGTGCCCAGAGACCCACTGCACCCAGAGCCAGCAGCCTCGCTTCTGGGAGCCCAGCAGAGAGCAGGAGCTAGAGGCCATGGGCCAGTATTAGTGACAGGGCCAGAGTCATGGCCGTAGGCCAATACTAGTGATGAGTCTGGAGCCATAGCCACGGGCCAGTGTTAGTGACAGGGCTGGAACCATGGCCATGAGCCCCTGTTAGTGATGGGGCTGGGGCTGGAGTCACACCCACAGACCCCTGTTAGTGATGGGACTGGGGCTGGAGTCACAGCCACGGGCCAGTGTTAGTGACAGGGCTGGAACCATGGCCATGAGCCCCTGTTAGTGATGGGCTCAGGGCTGGAGTCACAGCCACAGGCCTCTGTTAGTGATGGGGCCACAACCATGGCCATGAGCCCCTGTTAGTGATGGGACCAGGGCTGGAGTCACAGTTACAGGCCCCTGTTAGTGATGGGGCCAGAGTTACAGCCATGGGCTGGCGTTAATGGCGGCCCAGAGTCATGGCCGTGAGCCACCGTCAGTGATGGGGCTGGAGTCATGGCTGTGGGCTGCTGTTAGTGATGGGGCTGTAGTCGTGGCCGTGAGCTGCTGTTAGTGATGGGGCCGGAGACCCCATGAACGGCATTCCTGTTGGTTACACAGCCGGCCGTGCCGCCCTGCACCGCTCCCTACCTCCTCCTCCTCCAGCCGCCGCAGTGTCTCCGTGATGAACTTGATGTACTGGGTGGTGAGTGTGGTCAGCTCGCTGTACTGCGTCCGCAGGTCCACGTACTGTGGAGACAGTGGGTCAGCAGGAGAGAGGAGAGGGTGCCCATGGCCCACCGGTACCCCAGCAATGATGGGGCTGCATGGAGGCAACTCCACACACCACACCCCTGAGTCCACCCCTTCAGTGAGCAGCCACGCCCCAGGAGCTGCGGGACATCCCAGGCCAGTGGCAGTGACCTCCCCTCACCTCCTGGATGATGCTGTCAGATGCCGACTGCACTTTGGGCTTCTTGGCTGGCGATGCCATCGGCTCCACCTGTGCCTTGAAGCTCACCAGCTGCAGCTCGTAGTCCTGATGAGGAGACAGTGATCAAAGCTCTGCTACTCCCAGCGAGCCCCCTGGCCACGGTGCTGTGACCCCACATCCCTGAAGGACATTGTGCTGTCCCCCCAGCCCCCCACCAGCCCCTGGAGAGTGGGCACACCTTGATGGCGTCGATGTACTGCTTGGCATAGCGCTGGCACTCCTCCACCTTCTCCTTGTGCTGCTCACACTCCTCCAGCAGTTTCTGGGGAGACATGTGGGGGTGAGCCCAGGCACCCCACGGCCCCCCAGGAGCACAGCTCACCCCACCACGGCCAGGGATGGCCAAGAGCATCACTTGCCCTGCCATGGCTGGGAATGGCCAGCAGCACCCTCACCCCGCTGTAGCCAGAAATGGTCAGGAACGCTCCCCATCCCACTGGGGATGGCTGAGAGCACCCACCACGTGCCACGGCCAGGGACTGTCCGCCATCCTGTCACAGCCACCCCAGAGCAACACTCAACCTGCCGCGACTGGAGATGGCTGGGCACGCCCCTCACGCTGCCACAGACAGAGATGGGCAGGGGCAGCCTGCACTCTGCTGGGGTGAATCCCTCGCCCTGCCACAGCCAGGGATAGTTGAGAGCACCCCTTGTCCTGCTGGGGAATGACCAGGAGCACCCCTTGTCCTTCTGGGGAATGCCCAAGAGCATCCCTTGTCCCATTGGGGATGGCCAGGAGCACCCCTAGTCCTGCTGGGGATAGCCAGGAGCACCCCTCGCCCTGCTGGGGATGGCCAGGAGCACCCCTTGCCCTTTTGGGGATGGCCAGGAGCACCCCTCGCTCCCCTGGGGATGGCCAGGAGCACCCCTTGGCCCATTGGGGATGGCCAGGCACACCCCTCACCCCGCTGGGGATGCCCAGGAGCACCCCTTGTCCTTCTGGGGATGGCCAGGAGCACCCCTTGTCCTGCTGGGGAATGCCCAGGAGCACCCCTCGCCCCACTGGGGAATGCCCAGGAGCACCCCTTGTCCTGCTGGGGAATGCCCAGGAGCACCCCTTGCCCTTTTGGGGATGGCCAGGAGCACCCCTTGCCCTTTTGGGGATGGCCAGGAGCATCCCTTGGCCCGCTGGGGATGGCCAGGAGCACCCCTTGCCCCATTGGGAATGCCCAGGAGCACCCCTCGCCCCACTGGGGATGCCCAGGAGCACCCCTTGCCCCACTGGGGATGCCCAGGAGCACCCCTCACCCCACTGGGGATGGCCAGGAGCATCCCTTGCCCCATTGGGAATGCCCAGGAGCACCCCTCGCCCCACGGCCAGCGCTACCTTCTCCTGCAGCAGCTGCTCGCGCACGGCCTGGCTGTCGGTGATGGGCACGGCCTGGATGGCCTCCTGGCGCTGCCGGGCATCGCGGATCCACTGGCGCAGCGCGTCGCAGCTCTGCCGGTAGTAGCGCAGCTGGCGGCCCAGCTGGTCCAGCTCGCGCTGGCGCAGGTCAGCCTGGCCCAGCACGGCCTGCCAGCGCTCCAGCAGCTGCTGCACCCGCTCCCGGTACCGCTCCAGGTCCACGTCCCGCTCGCTGTGGCCACGGACCATGCGCTCGTTGACGTCCTTGGCCTTGCCGAGGTCGGTCTCCAGCGTGCTGAAGAAGGGCTGGTGCCCCTCGGCCTGTGCCCGCAGCCGCTGCGGCAGATGGGCACCGGTCAGGGCTGGCCACAGTGTCCCCAGCCACCCCTTGGCTCCCCTCGGCACCCCCAGAGCCCC
Source organism: Vireo altiloquus (assembly GCA_013396875.1). Classification (NCBI taxonomy): domain Eukaryota; kingdom Metazoa; phylum Chordata; class Aves; order Passeriformes; family Vireonidae; genus Vireo; species Vireo altiloquus. The sequence continues at coordinate 33,235 of VZRF01007491.1, forward strand.
TTGGTACCTTCAGCTCGGCCTTGCTGGCCTCCAGCTCAGCCAGGTCGGCTGGCACTGCCTGCACGTCCTTCAGCTGCTCCTCATACTTGCGGAGCAGCTCCTCAGCGCCCTGCGTGCTGCGGATCACCAGCCCGATGGTCTTCAGCCTGCGGCAGAGGCACGGAATCAGCCGGGAGTGGGATGGGAGTGGGATGGGAGTGGGATGGGAGTGGGATGGATTAGGTGGGATCAGGATGGGAGCGGGATGGGAGCAGGATGGGAGTGGGATGGGAGTGGGATGGGAGTGGGATGGGAGCAGGATGGATTAGCCAGGATCAGGATGGGAGTGGGACAGCTCAGCCAGAGAGGCACCACAGAGCCAGGAGGGAAGGAAAAGGGGAAAAGGAAAAAAAGGGAAAAGAGATAAAAAAAGGAAGAAGGGAAGAGGGAAGGAAAAGGGGAAAAGGAAATAGAAAGGGAAAAGAGAAAAAAAGGGAAGAAGGGAAGAGGGAAGGAAAAGTGAAAAAGGAAATAAAAAGGGAAAAGAGGAAAAAAAAGGAAGGAGGGAAGAGGGAAGGAAAAGTGAAAAAGGAAATAAAAAGGGAAAAGAGGAAAAAAGGAAGAAGGGAAGAGGGAAGGAAAAGGGGAAAAGGAAATAGAAAGGGAAAAGAGAAAAAAAAGGAAGAAGGGAAGAGGGAGGGAAAAGGGGAAAAGGAAAAAAAGGGAAAAGAGAAAAAAAAGGAAGAAGGGAAGAGGGAAGGAGAAGAAAGGGAAAGGCACGCTGGCTCTCCCTGAGGCCTCCCGCGTGCCCAGGGGCCGAGGAGCTGCGCGGGGTCGGTGCCAGGGCTCACTCACTTCTCCAGGTAGATGCTGGACAGGCTGTACACCTGCTCCATCTTCCGCAGGGTGACCTCCAGCTCGGAGCGCAGCACGGGGGCCGAGCCTGCCTGCTCCGGCTGCGCCAGCACCTGCTCCGTCTTCTCGCTGACCTTGGCCAGGTTCTTCTGGATGCCCTCCAGCTCCAGGTGGGTTTGCTGCAGGGAAGGAGTCCCTCAGTCCTTGCCAACCCCCGACCGAATGCTCGCCCCACCCCTTGGACCCAAGGAGGAGCGGACCAGGGGAAGGGTCTGCAGCCCGTGGTGCAGGTGGACAGGGGAGGTTTAGAAGGGACATTGGGAAAATTTCTCCTGGAAAGGGAAAACTTCTCCTGGAAAGGGAAGATTTCTCCTGGAAAAGGCTGTCCAGCCCTGGTGCAGCTGGACAGGGAAGGAGTGGAGTGCCATCCCTGGGGAGATTTAATAGCCACGTGGATGTGGCACCTGAGGACATGGCCAGGGGTGGCCTCAGCAGCGATGGGGGACTGGGTGGACTCTGAAAGCTTTTGCAACCCAAACCGTTCCCCTGGGCCCATCCTGGCATTGAGGTCCCCATCTGTGCGCACCACACGTGTCACACACGTGTCACATGTCACACACGCATCACGCACGTGTCACACGCGTGTCACACACCTGCTGCTCGGCCTGGCGCTGGGCACACTCGCGCAGGGGGTCGGCCTCGAGGGGCAGCCGCAGGCGGTGCACGGTGCGGCTCTCGCAGCTCTCCAGCTGCAGCCGGATGTCCTTCAGCTGCGAGATGTAGCTCTTGCACAGAGACTCGTCCTGCTCTCCTGCGGAGACATGGGGACGGCTCAGCACCCTGGGGACACCCTGGGGACACCCTGGGGACACCCTGGGGACCCACAGCAGGGAGAGGGGACACGGGGGTGGCTCAACACCCTTGGAAACTGTGGGGACAACATGCGGACCCGGGGTGGGGAGTGGGGGACACAGAGATGGCTCAGCACCCTGGGGACACCACAGGGAGCCAAGGTGAGGAGGGGGGAGACTGGGACAGCTCAGCACCATGGGGACACCCCAGGGATGCCATGGGGACCTGTGGACACTCAGCACCTGGGGACACCCTGGGGACACCCACCTTTCTCCTGGCTACGCAGCAGCAGCTCGTATTTGTGGGTGCAGGCGTTGTAGTCGCGCTCCACCTGCAGCCGGTCGTCGGGCTGGAAGCTCTGGGCGTCCTGGCTGTCCCGCAGGAACTCCTGGTAGTGGCTCTCCAGGCTGCGCAGGACCTGGCGCACCTCCTCGGCCGGCAGCGTGCGGAACTGGGGGGGGACACGGCCATGTCAGCCCCCGTTGGGACCCCTGGGACCCCCGTGCCACACCGGGACCCCCGGGAACTCACCGTGATGTGCGTCCAGGACTGGATCTGCTGGATGTCCCGGGTCAGGTACTGCCAGGCGCGGAGGCTGCGCAGGTCCTGGTGCAGCTGCTGCCACAGCCCCAGCAGCTGCTGGTGGGTGGTCTCCAGCCTGCGGGGATGTGGAGTCAGAGGGGGAGCAGAGGGGAGCCCGGGGTGGGGTGCAGGGTCACCGTCCCCACCTGTGCACGGCGTCCAGAGCCTCCTTGTTGGGGGGCGGCAGGAGGAAGCACACGGAGGGGACGACAGCCTCGGTGCCGCCGGCGCTCAGCACCCGCCACTGCTGCGGCTGCGCGTGGCTCACCAGGGCACAGGTGTCGTTCTTGTGCACCGTCACCTGTGGGGCAGGGCGTCAGCGTGGGGGGCCCTCTGTGCCCCTCCCATATTCCCCTACGGGGCTGGGGTGGTCTCAGACTGGGGGGAGGGTCCCTTGTGTCTCCCCTTGGGTCTCCTCATGAGGCTGGGGCAGCATGAGAGAAGGGTGGGGGGTCCCCCATGTCTCCCCTTGTCCCCCTGGGTGCTGTCAGACCACCGAGGGGTCCTCCTGTGTCCCCCTGTCAGGCTGGGGCAGCACCAGACCGGGCTGCTGGACCCACCATGTCTCCCCACATCCCCCCAGTGCCCTCCCCAGGGGAACCAACCCTAATCCAACCCTAATCCAACCCTCACCTCCATTTGCTTGTAGTCGCAGACGGCCTGGATGGGGGGCCGGCCCTGCAGCGGTGTCGAGGGGCTGCGCGGCTTCAGCTGCACGATGGTCCTGGCGCGGCGGGAGAGAGCCCCCAGCTGCGCCCCCAACTCCGCCAGCTGCTCCTTCTGCTCCTGCGGGGACAGGTTTGGGGCGCCTCAGGATTTGGGGTGTCCCATGGTGTTGGGGGGACATCAGAATTTTAGGGAGATACCAGTTTTTTGTGAGAGAGTTCAGAAATATCAGGAGGTCCCAAAGGTTTTCGGAGCTCTTGGGATTTTGGTGGGGGGTGGTCCCAGGAGTTTGGTGAGGGGTCAGGAATATGAGGCAGGGGAGAAATGTGGTCTGTAGCAGCAATGGACGTGTTGGGGTCACCCCAGGGGCTGCAGTGGGGGTCAGCAGTCAGCAGCTGGACACCCCAGGGGCTGCAGTGGGGGTCAGCGGTCAGCAGCTGGACACCCCAGGAGCTGCTGTGGGACTCTCATTTTGGGGGTCAGCAGTCAGCAGCTGGACACCCCAGGAGCTGCAGTGGGGGTCAGCGGTCAGCAGTCAGCAGCTGGACACCCCAGGAGCTGCAGTGGGGGTCAGCAGTCAGCAGCTGGACACCCCAGGGGCTGCAGTGGGACTCTCATTTTGGGGGTCACCCCAGGAGCTGCAGTGGGACTCTCATTTTGGGGGTCATCCTGGGGGCTGCAGGGGGGGTGCCACCTCAGAGTTGCCATGGGCCGGAGGCCACCCTGCAGGTGGGGTCACCCTGGGGTTGCCATGGGGCTGGGGCCACCCTGGAGGTGTCACCCCGAGGATCCTGACGGGGTCCACTTGGGCAGTGCTCCTGGGGTCCCATTCGCCCTCGCTGCAAGGTCGTGCAGCAGGGTCACCCTGGGGAGAACCTAGGGGTCTGGGGGTCACTGTGGGGGTCCTTCCGAGGCCTGGGGGTCTTCCTGGGGGTCTCGGGGGTGCCCTTACTGCGAGGTCCTGCAGCAGGTCCTCGAGGCGCGTGGCCGTGGTGCCGCGGTCACAGCTGAACTTGCGCCGCATCGTCTCCTCCGTCTTCCGCAGCAGCTCCTCAGCCTCCCGCACCTCGGCGAAGAACTGGGGGGACAGAGGGTCAGCACTGGGGTCACACCCTCCCTCCCTCCCTCCCTCCCTCC
>VZRF01007492.1:0-11559 GCA_013396875.1 Vireo altiloquus
CCTGTTAACTGTCCTACTTTTACTCCTGCTCTTTATTTGTCACCTGGTCTTTTCTTTTACCTACTGCTAGACCTGGGATACACCCGTCTCCCTCAGAGCCCCACACCAACAAAAGCCATGCTTCCTGGTGACACTCTGCACTCTCACACTCAGATGCCTAGAGATGCATCATTCTAGCATGCCAAATGCTGTGTCTGTTGCTTAAAACTCATACTAAAGTGCAGACATTACATGAGGTTCAAATTGAGTTTTATTCCACCCCTCATCCATAACATGTTTTAAATTTTATCTATGGAACTGTTAATTTTGCTTCTGAAATCTCCCTCTAGTTTGTTGTCAAGTTGTTATAAAATATGAATGAGAGGTTTAATTACCTAGATGTCAAAATTGTTATTTAGAGCAGAACATATTGATCATCTTGAGTGCCATCATGCAGCATGTGCAGGACAACCAGTGGATCAGGTCTAGCCACCATTAGATTATGAAAGGCAGGTCCATCCTGAGCAAACTCATCTCCTTCTTATGACAGCATGACTCACTTAGTGAATGAAGGAAGGACTGTTTATGTTAATGTTTACAATAACTACTTGGACGTTTGTAAAGCTTTTGACGCTGTTTCCCACAACATTCTCCTGAAGAAACTGGCTACTTACTGCTTGTATGTGTGAACTGTTTTCTGGATAAAAACTTGCTGAATGCCCAAGCCCAGAGAGTGGTGGTGAATGGAATCAAATCCAGATGGTTGCTGGAACACCACAAGTGGTGCTTCCCAGGGCTCAGTATTGGACATTTCCTGTTTAAGATTTTTATCAATGATCTGGATGAGGGGATCATTGACTGCACCCTCAGTAAGTTTGCAGATGACACCATGTTAGGTGGGAGTATTAATAGGCTCTACAGAGGCATATGGACACACTGGATCTATTTTCCAAGGCCAGTTTTATGAGGGTCAACAGGGCCAAGTGCCAGGTCCTGCACAATGCTACAGGCTTGGTATAGAGTGGCTGGAAAATTGATTATTGGAAAAGGATGTGGGGGTGCTGGTCAATAGCAGCTGAACATGAGCCAGCTTGTGCTCAGGAGACCAAGAAGGCCAATGGCCAGTGTGGCCAACTGGACCAGGGCAGTGACCACTCCCATGATTCAGCACCGGTGAGCACCTTGAGTACTGTGTTCCGTTTGGGGCCCCTCAGTACAGGAAAGACACTGAGTTGCTGAAGTGTGTCCAGAGAAAGACAACAGAGCTGGTGAAGGGTCTGGAGCATAAGTTCTGTGAGGAGCAGCTCAGGGAGTTGGGGTTGTTCAGTCTGGAACAAAGGATGTTATGGAGAAGTGGGTGTTGGTCTCATCTCCAAAATAACAAGTGATAGAACAAGAGGAAAAGGTGCTCAAGGGAGCACAGGGGAGGTGCACAGTTGTGCCAGTGGAGCTTTCGATTGGATAGAAGGAAAAACTTCTTCATGGAAAGGATTGAAAAGCACTGGAACATGCTGTCGGGGAAAGTGGCTGAGTTAAAAGCCCTGGAGGTATTTAAAACATGTTTAGATGGGACATTGAGGAACAAGGTTTAGTGGTGGGATGGGCAGTGTTAGGTTTTTAGTTGGACTCAATAAATATGATTCTATATTAGGGAGCTAACATCTGTCCCAACTTTGGAATAGTAAATAGCAATGTTTCCTACATAGTGTTTCCAGGTACGGCAGAGTAATACATGAGAGAATAGCCTTGTTTGTCAAATTTTTCCCACTAATATCGAAGGAATTCTGGGTAAGCATATTTTTTGTTTTGTTTCAGTAATTTCTGGGAACCATGCCTTAAATATGAAGACCATATTTAACCCTTGGGAACTCTGACTTTAAAACAAAAATAAGAAAAGATTTATGTTTTTTCAGAGTCCAAACACTCAGAAAAAAGTGTGTATCTATCTAGGGATAGATTATTCATGTATTACTAATAAGTATTTTGACAGTTGGCATGTTGCTTGCAAAATAAACTGTAATATCATCTAAGGCAGAGCTTAAGATTTCTTCAGGTTGATAAATCCACATTTTTCTAATTTATATATGGCAAAAAGGACTAGTAGAGACCACTGCTTTACTGTAATCTCTTTATTGATGCTCCAGTTATTTTCCACCAAACCCAGAATTAGAAGAGAGCAAATCTGATACAATATTTGTTTCATAAATTTATTTCCTACTTCAAAAACAAGTTGTAATGTGCATTAGTATGAATTTCATATGCATGTTAGATGTTAGCTAGTACAATTTTCACTACCTAGTAGACCACAATTGGTAATATTTTATTCCCAGTTCTTTCTAGGAGGGTAAATGTTCAAATTCTGAACAACTAATTTTTTGGGGAATCCAATCATAAGATTTATGAATATGGTCACATAAGCACCTTTGCTATTTAAATTTCCTTAGGATTTGCATTATGTAACATTCTTTCTCAAACACTAGACTTTTCATATTGTTTTATTTTCAAACCTAAGCTAAAATCTTAGCCAAAATATTTTAAAAGAAAAAAAAAGAATTATATAACTCTTAGACCAAAAAAATGCTATCAATATCAAATTAACTTTTAAAATATGAGATAAACATCAAAGTATGGAACACTTAAAGATTTAAATATCACATTCCAGTAAATAATTTAAACTCCCCCATGAAGAAATTCTAATCAGTTTCAAGATGATATTTAATAGTGAAGGATAGATTTCTGGACAGGATATTGAATCAGGAGACAGATAATGTTGTCTTGTGACTGAATTCAACAAAGAATTTAGGCATCTGACTTTCATAGCAGTCAGAACTCTTCAGCTGCTACTTCTTCCCAATGGTACATACATTTCCTATGTACTACATTGTTGTAATGAAATTTTCTTAAGTTTTCTGCTTCTGAGCATCCTAAAAAAGTTTCAGGCTGAGTAACTCAGCATAAATATCTCCTGTTTGCTACCATTCCACTGAGAGACTTTTCTGACCTGTTGGATCCTCCAGGAACAAAACAATTGGTTTCTTTTAGAAGAATTATCTTATATTTTAACAAAATAATCATTGGAACTCTCATTCAGAAATAGTTCAGTGCCATACTCTTGCCAAAAACCAAAATCAAAGCCACTTCTCAAGTCAGCACCAATGTAGAGAAGACTCCTGCTAGTGTTACACCAGTATGCAGGAAAGAGGAATCTCAGGTGAAGAATGGCACTGGGACTGGCTTACCACTTCCTAAGAGTTCAAATCAAGAGGTGTTTAATAATAACCAACCCTTCACTTGTCTGAAAATAAAAAAGTCTGCTACTGAATCTGTTTAGCGCCACCTAAACAACTGAATAGTGAATTTGAAAGAAGAGGGTATGCCAGAGGTGGCAAGTAGTCATGAATTTAGTGATGGGTTCAGTCATATCTGAAGAATAACTGTGCCATCTAATAATTTATTTGCCCTGCAACTGCCTTGTTTTTAAATCTAGTGTTTATGGTACAGTGGACTCTAGATGCTGATATAGTACAGTTAATAATTTTGCCTCCTTCTTACTTATTCTGTACTTTTTACAGTATGGAAATTTCTGCTGCATTTTACTGTAGCTATTAGATCCGTTAGTACAACTCACAACAGTTGGGGAGGGACAGCAAGTTGGTATGGCACTTGAGTTCTGACCTTGGTGATAGCTGGGAAGGAATAATTTTGCTCTTCAGCATCTTAAAGCTTCTAACTACTTCCACGCTTCCTGGAAGGCACAGAATTTCTAGTTTGCAGAAACTTTTGATGGATCACAGGAAACAAAGAAGGGTCCATTTCTGCTCAGGCAATCTAGAAACATTAGAAATTAAATTAGTCTTTCTGCTTGAGGCTGATAAGAGATTGAATCTTGAAGGAAACTTCTTTAGGAGACGAGATCCTAATAGAACATTTGAACTTCATCAGACACCTGGGGTTCACAAGATTCAAAAACTCAGACAGAAACTGTGAGGATCATATATGAATCAAAATCAGAAAACAAATGAATAGCTACCTCCAAAAAACACCCCAAAAACCCCCAAAAGCCACCAGTCTGTGTTGGAGTCCAGGAAAGCTGGAAAACTGTTCTTGTGGCTCTCAGGGATCACATAACCCCCCCACCCCGAGCACCCAAGGGAGACACAGTCTTTGATCTGTGCCCCTGGAAAAAACTTGCAACACTCCTGAATGAATTGAAAGCATCAAAGGTGTGAAATAGGTTTTAGTTTAGTTTATCACAAGGTGGAAACTTATAAGGTTTTGTAGTATATAGGTATATAGAGGCAAGATGGAGACTTTAGGGTGTTGTCCCTATGTCCTTCTTTCTCCTTCTTCCCTCTCCATGTTCCACTGTGAAGTAGGCACAGAATGATTGGTAGAATAGGTTTGAGGTAGAAGAAATGTGTTAGTAAGATTTGGTAGTTATTGGTACAAAAGAAAAAATAGAATACGTAGTGATTAATTATTGGGTGATAAGTTTTAAAACTTGCTGCTCCCAAGAGCAACAGCAATTGTAACCTCTGAAACTACAGTGACAAGCCAGGCACAGGCTGCGGTGCGAAATTGATAAGAAAACTAATAAACAACCCAAGAAACTGAGCAGAATGCTTCGAGTCCTTTCTTTATCTGGTATTGGACTTCGATAACAGAAGGAAAACCTCACGTCCAGAGGCCCAGGGCTGTTTCAAGTCTGTTTCAGAGGAAGACTGTGTAGAAATTGGTAAAGAAACACAGATATTGAACTAGTGGATAGGTCTTTATAAGTTAATTAATACCAGATGTTTTTAATAATTTATCCCCTTTTCTCTTTTTTTGAAAGTAAAAAATCAGACATAGCCCACGCACACTCCCAAGAAATAAATTTTAAATTTTAAATGAGTTTCCCATAATGAATATTACAACATTAAGCACTCAAAGACCTGAAAATTGTGAAGCAAGAAGTGTGTTGACTACTTTATTCCTTTACTTTATTCATTGTTAGTACACAGTATCAAAGAAGTAAGATATATATGGGAAGTCCTTGATCCATTTTTTCTCCATCAGAAAGAAGCAATTGCAAAGTGCATATTAACTTCTCAAAAGTCAGAAAAGTCTAGGAATGCCTTCTGGAATAAAAGTTTTTTTAAAACCAAACAATCCATTCTTCAGAAATGAATTCTCACTTGAAGTTGTTTCTTTGTTTTGTATAGCAGGTTCACAGCCTATTATTTTACCTTTCCATTTTGTTAAATATAAAATTTCACACATTGTTTCCCAAAGAGAATAAATAATACATAATACAACTGAGTTAATGCAGGTGGAGACAAATGAATTCTCAGAGTTTGCCTGAAACTGAATTTCTCACTGTCTTGAAAAAATGTGATGTTCTATGTAGATCTTATTAAATAAGATAATTAACAAACTAGATATGTATTGTATACTATTCTTTTCTCAGGCTAAAATCTGAAGTTGCAGATAATTTAGGCAAAGCTGAGGGAAGCTACTCAGTCATATACATGTGTGACAATAGGTATTGCAAAAATAGAAAGCACACTGTAATTAATTAAAGTCCCCATTATTGGCCCTAAACACCTGGCAAATCATATCAAAATCATGGAACTCCCTAGGTATTCTAAGTTTCTAAACCAGAACCTACTAAAAAAAATAGCTAAACTAATCATATTAGGTAAATATTTAAGAAATTATTTGTTTTTCTAACTATTCCATCCCTGGACACTAGAAATAGAATCATTGTAGTACTTAAGGCTGATCTGTTCTGTAGTATGTATGTAGCATGCAGTATTCCATACGCTAGTTTTGACAAAAAATGATTGCATACATGATTTTGCCCTGAAATATTCTCTCCCAACTTTTTGCTTGATTGTGCAAAACTCATCAGTAGTAATGAACATATATTGAATCAAAATAGAGAATGTTTTTCAGTAGAATTCTTGATATTGAAGCCTACATTGTGAAAATTAGGGAAATTTTAAAAAGAAACAATGACCAATGTATTGAAAGATCCATTGGGAAAAAAAAAGTAATATTTTCCAGACCATTTCCATAGAGATAAGAAAAACAGCAGATTTCTTAGAAAATTTACATTTGGCAGCTGGATTTATTATGTGCATATGTTACTCAGCAAGAGGACTTTTCTGAACTAAGTGTACTCAGAAAGGGTATCCTGTAGAGCAATTCATACTGTTATTAATGACAATAAATTTAGTGCAAGAAATAAATGTGGGTTATCAACAGAGTATATGTTATTTTGATACATCTACTTCATCTCCTATATTGTCATACATTTAAAACATAAGACAGATTGCTGTAGGGTCAGATCTTTTTCCCATTAAAATGTGAATAGAGAATATAATCAGTCACAAGTAGGCATGAGGCCTGTGTTAAAAGATCTGTTTCCTATTGGGTGAGAGGAAAACTAGTTTTCAAAACTAAACTTACAGCAGGAAGTCCATGCTGAAGATTGCATTTATTTCTCCACTTGTTCACAGTGAAGATGATGCTCATATATAATTTCTAAGGAAGACAGTGAATCCATATATGTATTGTAAAACCTGCAGAAGCATAAGGACAGGTAACTGAAACCTACCTTCATGGTCTGGGCTAAAGCATATGAACAAAAAAGAAATGTGGGAGGCTTTTTGTAATGAGACAGGGTTCACCTGAAAAGAATTGTTTCAAGCGTTTCCTTTTCTTCCCGCATCCAATCTTTTGATGCAGGAACCCCTTCGATTTTATTCCACAACATTTCCTGTGCTCTTAGACCACACCATCATTATTTGTACATACAGAGCTTATTTATTAAGTAAAGAAGGAGAGAACTGCACACCCAAAGTAACTTCCCTCAACTTTTAAAAGAAGACATGCAAATTAAGATAAAGTGGGGACTCTGCTACTCTTTAGTTGGTTTGTGCAAAATTATTTTTAGCATGCTTGTCCTACAAATAACCAAGATGCCTCTGGGCTGTGCATGGGGGTTGATTATTGCCACATGTGAACAGCCTAGAGCAATTAAGAGCCAACTCAGTATTAGTAAATCAGCCCTTGCAAGGGCACTGTATTGTTTTTTACCAGCCCATAAAAATCTTTCTCATCATGACCAGACACAAGCACAGAAGCCCAAAGGGATTTATTATTCTATTGACATAATAATAAAAATACAATGTCCAGTAATCATAACTGTTTCAATGTTTCTGTCAGCAATATCATCCATTTTGGAGAAGACTGTGTGCATTTTACAGGGACCCTGAAGGTTTCATCATGCCAGTGGACCCCCAGAAGTGACAGCTTCTAGGTTTTTGCAACACAGCCAAGTTCTCTGTAAAAAGACAAAGCGAATAAGAGGACTGATAGAATGAAAGAAAAAAAAAATGGCCCCTGGGATAAACAGGACATGCTCAGAGCATATTTTTTTGACAATTCTAGGAGAAAAACTACCACATATTCAGATGTATCTATCCAGCCATAGCTAATCTGTTATCTTGAGTTCTTTGCGTGTACTGCAACCACAATGAAGCATAGACTTTCCACTTCCTGTTAAAAAGGTCCCCAGTCAGAGGAGATCTGAGATAGCTCCAAATGGCCAGGCAGTAATCTCTGTGATGTTACATTTATGGCATTGACATCTTACTATGCTCTAATGGCACTTTCTTGGAAATTCAGGTTACCTTTTACAGTAGAGAGAAAAATTATTGTCTTTGCTTCTAGCAATATGCTGTTTTCATGCTCAGGAATAATATCTTGGTTTACTACTCATGCTGTGATGAAAATAACCAATATAAACAGCTCTGTTTGTCCTAGTCATGCACATGATACTCTGGATTTTTGTCATAAAAATATATTTTTCCCAAAATGTGAGGTTATTTTGTGTATTTTTCAAAATAGCTCACTGCAATTTTGCAGTATATATCCAGATATCTCTATATGTATTTGTATCATGCAATACAGACATAGGGCTACATCTTATACTTTATCAGTGTAACATATATGGTATTAGCAGATCAGCACTGGGTGTCTGTCCAGATACTTATGAACGACGAATCACAAGCTTATAGCCCTGAACACTGGAATACTCTCAACTAAATTTTTTCTGACCTTGTAGTTTCCTCATTGAAAGGAAGGACAACAAGGCTGCATAAATAAGTAGTGTAACAATTAGTACATTGTTAAGCAATCCTATTGACTCAAGTTCAGTAATACTTACTTTTAAGCAATGAGCCATTCCTAAATTCATACTTTGCTGGGTCTAAGACTTACTTAGTTATCCATATGCTCAGAACTTTACTGAATTGCAGCTCAGTTTTCATTCCAGAGTCTGATAAAAATTTAAGATACAGCCAAAGAGAGACATTTTTTGTGAAACTCAGAAGTGAAGTCTCTGGTAAATATAAATTAACAATTGCTATAAATTCTCATGTCAGTCTTTTGCTCTGAGATCATACAGCAGATCACAGAAGACAAATCTTCTGGCTTCGGAAACAAGCATTTGAGATGGCAGAAACAAGCATTTGAGATGGCTGAGAAGAAAATATTATTTTCTGCAAAAGCCAAAACTCATTTAAAACCTTATTATCTTATTATCAAAAATTTCTATTAAATTTTTATAGTGTTCAAGTTTCCTGGTTAATAAAAATGTAATTTTGTTTAAAGGTGATTTGCTAATCTACAGGTAAAGCACACAGATGTGTGTGTGTTGGCTTACTTTACTAATTTTTATAAGGAACTTGATTTAGTGGGGCAGGGATTGGAGTTTGAATTTGTAAGGTTTCAAAATTGTGAAATGCAATATTGCTTACCTCTGTGTGTATAACAGTGTTGTGTATTAGTTGCTAAGAGTTTATTTATCTACCCAGATTAATACCCTTGTAGTTCTGGATGAGCAATCATGGGTTTATATAGGCTAAAATCTGCTTCTAAATCTTATCCAGAGAAATCCTTTGTTTTCTGCTGGAAACCACGAAGCTTTATTGCTGCTCTTCAAATAAAGTTTTGAAAAGGTAGAAGAGGAACAGCAGAGCTGTGGCACTTGAAGCTAGCTGAGAAGGCAGCCCCAGACCATGGAATTCCACCATGCAGAGATGGTATCTGTTATCTACTGTGCGATTTAAAGAAACTTCTCTAAGCTTTTGTCTATACAGTAAATTTCTGTAAGTCAGCGCCTTCAAGCATATGGAGCAAAGCACAGCAGAGCACACACTCTGAAGTCATTATCCTATGGATGTCTAGAGGCATACACTTTATTTGAACACCATCTCTTGCTGGAGAAGGTTTTAAAAGCACTATTTAAGCATTCTGTATTGTAAAATTAGTTGTTCTTAAAGTAATATGTGTAAAATTCAGTTACTATAGATAGCATCTTGTGACACAGATTTGAATGTATTTTCCTTTGTTTGCAATAATAATCTCAGTTCTCAGAGGACTTGTCTTTTTTTCTGTTGTACTGGGAGGAAATATAGAATGTATAAGAGAATGTGCCAAAGGTAAAAGGATTGAAGAACACTATAATAGAAAATTAAATGTATTTATTTGAGGAAAAGAAACCCCACTCCTTTGTCAAAAATACGTTTAGTAGAATGACTTATAAATACTGGACATACTTGGTATCAGTTAGGCACCGTTGACAAAAAACTTTTTTTTTCACAATTTCCTAATCTGTGAAACAAGTGCTTATGGAACAGATAACACCCCCCAGCCCCATTAGACACCAATAAAGAATTTAAATTCTCTGGCTGCATATATGGTGTAGATGTGCTCTCAGTTTTATTTGTGAAGCCTGTAATATCTGGGCAGAGGAATGAAGAATAAACGCTGAAAAAGTGAACTGAGCAACCTAGGTGGGAGCAAGGTCAGATGGTTTTCTTATGAGTTACTGTGCTATAAGGAAACAAAGGAGCAAATCCACTAGGGAAGCCTAAAAGACTCAAGCTTCAGAACTGCAATCTCTCAAGGAAAACAGTATGCAAAAAATTGTAATTGTTGAGTCTCGACAACACTCCGCCATAAATCATAGTAGCAATGAAAGAGTTCAATTTTAAAGTGAATGATCTTGTGTGCACCTGTATGTGATAAAATCTATTGGTGCATCAGGAATTAGAAAGTTCTCAATCTCCTTACAGTTGTTTTTTAACCACAGTCTCAAGCCCTTTAAAAGTGCAATAAAAATGCTGCTTCAGTGACTGATAAAAGTTTTCTTCTCTTTTGTTATTTCTTCCAGATGAGACAATAAGTATCCTTCAAAGTTACTCTGTTTCTTCAGGGATTCAGGTCAGATAAAAAAGCAATCAACCTGAAATTTTGCAATCAACAAAAAATTTTCACCATCTCAAATTAAATCTGTATTGTTCTGTATTAAGTTCATATGTGGTTAACATTGTTTTGAATCTTGTTGGACAGGAGGGTATCTGGGTGCTGGATACCTCATTATCACAAAAATTACTACAAACACTCTGGATTAAAACTCAGCAATTTTCCTTCAGGACCTGAACTGGGCTTGCATAAGCCAAACTATCTAATACAATGAGTGCAGTTAAAGTCTCTTCAATGACTTTAACAACAATATACAAGCAAAGATCTGGTGTTGAAAACTGCAGTGATGGGGCAGAGCCCAGTTCTTTCCAACTTCTGTGGAGGGTACTCACATTTTTAGTGTCTAACAGGTCTGTCTACACATCTGAAGCACCAAGATAAATGTTCTAAATGAGAGAAAATGGTTATCAGCGTGTTGTGATGAGGTATTGAGTTTGCATGGCCTAGTTTTTGGCAGCAGGGGGGCCACAGAGGTGGCTTCTGCGAGAAGCTTCTAAAAGCTTCTCCAATGTCAGGCAGAGCCAATCCCTGGAGGCTCCGAAGATGGATATGCCTCTGGTCAAGGCTGGGCCACTTAGAAACAGTGGTAATGTCTCTGTGGTAAGAGATTTAAGAAGAAATCAAAACAAAGGTTAAGGTTGGGGCTCAGTCTTCATTGTGACCAGAGAAGAGCAGTGAGAACATGCAAGAGGAACAACTCTGCAGATACCAAGGTCGGTGAGGAACGAGAGGGAGGAGGTGTTCCAGGCACAGGACCCAAGATTCCTCTGCAGCCCATGATGAAGACCATGGAAAAGCAGCTGTGCTCCTGCAGCCCATGGAGGTCCACAGGGATGCGGAGATCCACCCACAGCTTGTGGAGGAGTCCCACGCCAGAGCAAGTGGATGCCTGAGAGGAGGCTGTGATCCTGTGGGAGACCCATGGAGACAGGGCCTTGCTCCCAGACTGGAGCAGCCTGTCCTTGAAGGACTGTACCCCGTGGAAGAGTGACCCACACTACACTAGTTACAGGAGGACTGCCAACTGTGGAATTGGACTCACAATGCAGCAGTTCACAGAGAGCTGTTGCTTGTGAGATGGAGCCACATCAGAGAAGTTCATGGAGAACTCCTCCTGTGGGAGGGACTCTACAGTGAAGCAGGGAAACAACTCTTCCCCCTGAAGAGTGGGATGAAGCCATGGGTGATGAAGGACCATAACCCTCCTTTCCCTGTCTCCTTGTGCCATTGGAGTAGAAGACAGAGCTGGAAGGAGGGAGGGGT
>VZRF01007503.1:0-33711 GCA_013396875.1 Vireo altiloquus
AAAAAAAAATGGGCTGATGATACATTCTTAGGCTTCTGATTTAAAATTGCTGTGTTCCATAGTTTCATATTAATAAGTTGAGTAGGCAAGTTGGTTGTCGTGTCCTATGCTTGTGCTACTGGACCTAAGCCCATTCAGAATTAGAAATAGAGAATATTTGCTAAAATTTTCCAGATCTGAAAATAGTTTTAAATTTAGGCTTATCTGACTTACAAGCAAAGCGTCTAGGTCCTTCTTTCCTTCCTAAATAAAATGAAATGGATAGAAACATTCAGCATTCACTTATATTGATCCAGGACAGATTAAAATGGAGCACTGCAAGAATCTGTTTTAGCTGTCCGTTACAAGATGTCTGGAGTTCAAAGATTTTGCACTGCTATACATTTACAAAGAAAATAATATCCATCATTCTGTCCTATCTGATGATTTCTTTAGCTAGAGAAAGAAAAAAAGAAAATCACTTTTATTCCAGAATGTTGATTCTCTTGGGAAAGTTTTTCAGCTGTTATTTCTTGTCCTTCTAATAAAACTGAAAGGAAAAATATACAACAACTTTTCTCATCGCTCATAAATCTAGCATACATATCATGGTAAGAATTTCCTGCTCTATATAACCTAGGTACATTCCTCTCATTTGTTTAGAGGTGGACATTTTCAGCCCAGGAAGATGACTGTAAGTAGCATGTCTGGCCTGCTGCAAATTACAGGCTTGATAATGTAAACTGCTCACTTAATCTCAGCTGTCTAGGGTTTGAACAAAAACACACACCGATTTAAATTTCCTAAGTGGTGAAAAATCCTCCACTTAACCTGGTAAAACCTTCCTGTGATGAAGTGGTGCCTTTACTGTCAGTGTTCTGTCTTTGAAAGGTGTTCAGGGCCAGCACTTGGCACGAAATGCAGCTGTGGTCTCCATGACATATGTTAGACAAGCTAATAATAACATTTTTATTCAGCTCTAAAGAATCAGTTTGTGAAATGTCTAATTTACATAGTTGAATATGTTGGACTGGGTTTTTTTTACTCTCTATATATACAGGCAAGGCAAATGTAGAAAACCAGAAGGTTATTAGAGGAGTTTGAAATGGAAGATAAGTACTGACAGGAGAAGAGGATCATGAATTCCTGGCAAAGACCTGCCTTCCTGTCTGTAAAACAGACACATCTCTGGTGTCACACAGCAGAGAAGGAGGGGAGGAAAAAAAGCCCAGCTGCAAAGAAGGCACAGTTTTGAGAATGGCAGACAAAAGAGGATTGTCATGTTAAATAGCAAATTTGGGCATGCCTGCTGAAAGCAATTTGATTTCACATGGGTGAGAGCAAAGGAAAACTCTGAGTTCATATATAACTGACATAAATTAGTAATAAGCTATTTATTCTTTCTGCTCCTGTCACCTTTGACTAATAACAACCTTTCACAGGAAAGTAATGATTAAAGTCATCATGACCAGATTTAACCCACTGACCAAGAAATTGGCAAATGAATCCACTCTTGTGACCAAAGTCAAGAATGGCCAGTGGTAAAAAATTAACCCAGTCTTAATAATATTTGAGAAATGTAATTTCATGCTCCACCTCCGCTGGTTTGCCTTGCCCTGTTGTAGTTCTTCAGAATCACTAATACTACTTTTGAAGAAAGAACAAGCCCTTCAGTGAATTAAAGAGAAAGTTGAGTTTCATCCTCAATTCCTAATGTGGTAATCCTAAATGAAATATCTAAATTATGTGGACATCACAGCTAAATGACAGGATAATTGGGTTTTTTTATAGTGTCTAGTGTTGGTCCCTGGAAAAGCTAGAGAATTATTTTAGACACATGAAAGGCAAGATTGTTATGAGGTTACATAAGGGAGTTTAGTTTAACCAAGGCAAATTAGGGAGATAATGCCTGACCAAAATTTGCTTCCTGTGCTGAGGTGGTTGAACCTGCAGGGAAGGGGAGGGCAGTGGCTGTTCTCTGCTGAAGCAGGGCATTCCACACACTCTCCCACAAGCTTTTCGCACAGGAACCTCTGAAGTCTAATAAAAGTCACTGTGGAGCCTTGCATCTGGGACTAATTAATCCTGGGTACCAGCACAGACTGGGGTTCATCTGGCTAAGGAGAGGATCCACCTCTGCAGAGATTGATCTGAAGGTCCTAGTGGGCAACAAGTCATGAGTCGGCACTATGGCCTGGCAGCAAAGGCATCCATGAGTGTATTGGTAAGAAATGTAGGTATCTTTTTGTTTCCCTGAGTAAATTGCAAATGCAATCGCCAGTGTAGGTTGCTTTAAGGACAGCTAACTGCTTTAGGCATTAGCCAGGTCCAGGAAGCCATCTGCCCTTATATCTGGCATTTGTGAGACTTCATGTGGAACCCTGTGTCTGATTTTGGCTTCCCCATGACAAGAAGGATATTGTTGACACACTGAAGGGAGTCCAGGAGGCCAACAGGATAGTCAGGAGCCTGAAGCACAGTGAATGAGGAAAAATCTGAGTGAACTGGACTGGTTGTCTACACCTCCTGTTACCCTGAGACGCTGTAGAACCGCTATCACTGGAGATGTTCAAGGCTTCTCTAGGCATGACCCTGAGTAACCTAATGTTATTAGACCTTCTTTGAGCAGGAGTTCAAACTAGGTGACCTCCTGAGGTCCTTTCCAGCCAAATTTTTCCATGGTTTGAAATCCTCTGGGCTTCTTTGAGGAAAATGAACATGTCTTAACTAAGTGCCTATTCAAAATCTCTCATAGATCCTGTGCAGGTAATAAAAGCAAAGAACTGAAGTAAAATACTTTGACAAACTAAATCACAGCACATATGAATAAGGGTGGGATGTATTAAAGTTGTAATTTTGACATTGTAGACTAGATGTGCTTTTAATATGAGCGTGTGTGTGTGAACTGAAGCAACGGAAGAGCAGCAGATTTCTTAAAGTTGTATTTAGCTTTTATTAAGTCTCATGTTAAGTCTGTATTTACTTTTTAAGTGAGTATGGGCAATTCTTGTTACTTTCAGATTAGTTTCATTTATGTGGACTGCTTATTCACCTTTACACCTACATGAAGAAGAAATTTAAGAAACCAGTTAGTCTGAAATGAACATAATTTACTTGTAATTATCCGCCAAGCATTGTGAATTAACCCACCTTTATCATTAACCCACCTTATCATGCTCTTTTATGTATTAATCGGTTACCAAACAGTTTCAAGCCAGTTAAATTGCTTGACCCTCTTAAATTTTCCCAGTCCACTTTTTTATCCCTTCTTCTTTTTCAGTTTCAAGCCAGTTAAGTTGGTTGACCCTCTTAAATTTTCCCAGTCCGCTTTTTTATCCCTTCTTCTGTGCTTCAGAACTTCCTACCTTCTGTCGAACTGGCAATTAATCATAACAACTCTGTTGGCAAGCAATTGCTTGCTCTTTATAGAACACACCGTATGTCTCTTGCTCACAGTTCTGTATGGTTTTTGGATATGTTAAAAATAAAGCTGCTTGCAAATAGCTGAGATTTTTAGGTAGAAGCTGCTTCTGGAGCTCTCTTTGTGATAGAAGCAGAGTATTTTGTGTGTCAAAAAACATTATGCTGTTACAGGGAGAGGCATGAACAATACCTGTATAATTTCTTTATCAGTAGGAATAGACGCACGCAGTCACAGAGTTTTGACTCAGATTTCCCTCTGATATTTCAGCAATGTCTCCCATCTGAAATAGGACTGACTAACAGCCTGGAGTCAGAGCAGAAGTGCTGCTCAAAATGGAGTTCAGCATGTGTTTTAATTGTGTATTCAAACTCAAGGGGAGGCAGAAAAGCTTCAGCCTGTGCTTAAATCCATAAACAATCAAGAAAGTGTTTATATATTCTTTAAATAGAAGACAGAATGGCTTTCTGAACAGCAAAGGAAATACTTAGAAAATACTCTGATTGTCAAGATTAAGGAAGCCTTGTGCCCAAAGTGTGATTTGTTGGGATGTTTTTGGAGGTTGAGGAGATGTGTTTGACCTAATGTAGCTCACATGATGATTTGAGAGTTGGGGCATTACTGTTTTAAGCAAGTGCATCACGATCTCTGCTTTTAATCATTTCAATAAATCCAAGACTTCTCTTGGGTCAGGCATCATCAGTGTCATGGCTCAACTACAGTGGGTGGAGTAGATTGTTTTGAGGACAACTGATCATTTATCTTCAATCATTTGTACTTGTCCTTTTTCCTTTGCCAACATGGGGCTATTTTGAAAGGAGTATTAATAGTAATCTGAAATATATATTAATATTTTTAGTCTAACAACAAAGATCTAGCTTTTTTTTTTCTTAACCAAAATCTATTGTTTCAGTGAAAAAAAAATGCACTATTTTGAACTGTGGGAAGGAATACTCGGATAAAATCCAGACTCATGTGGCAAAAATAGAAAACCATCCAGAAGAGTCCATGTGGAATTATTTTTACCAACATGATACTGATGGTTGTTTTTGTTCAAAATAAAACAACCAGCCCCCAGACAAACCACAAAGTATTCTTATGTTCTAAATTTCATCACACTAGCACATTGACACACAGAGAACCTCTGTAACTCAGACCTGCCTGAGGCCCTTTTCTGAATTGCAGTTTTAGCAATATTCTGATGTGCAGTACTGCACCTTGTGGTGTTTTCGGTGGTTTAATACTGTGCAGCAGCTGATTATTTTTGGCTCTGAGCAGTGCTGAGTCATAACAGAAATTATAGGAAATACAGGCACAAATGATCTTTGTGAAATCACCCTTGCTCAGGATCAGAGTCAGGCACATCAAGAAGCAAGAAACAGCAGGGCCCAGGGCTTTCCCAGCTTTCTTCTTCCCCATCTGGGGAAATCAGCAGAAGTAGTAGTGGAACAAATTCTCCATCCTCAGTGATATGGGTGGATTTTTGATCTTTACTTGGAGGTAGATATATACCAAAAGAAGAGAAAATTAGGGGTTGCATGCT
This sequence comes from Vireo altiloquus, assembly GCA_013396875.1. Classification (NCBI taxonomy): domain Eukaryota; kingdom Metazoa; phylum Chordata; class Aves; order Passeriformes; family Vireonidae; genus Vireo; species Vireo altiloquus. The sequence goes on from VZRF01007503.1 coordinate 4,944, forward strand.
GCAGGAGTCTGAGGAAATAGTGATTTCCTGTTACAATCCTGAACCCATTGGTGGCAGGAATAAAACACAGATTTTTTCTTAGGTTTTACTTTCATTACCTCAGATATGCATATTTTGTGTAGAGGATCTGACTGACTTCTAGCTTCATGTTGTCCCTTCTTGGAAATCTTCTGTTTAGAAATCTCCCATACTTAATCTTTGTAAACTGTACTCAACCCAGTTTGATAATTCTGAGAGGTCTGAAGGAACAGGACAAGGAACTGGTTTTGCAACATTATTATTGCATTCTCTTTTCTTTCTTTCTGAAGGAAAAGGACAAGGAACTGGTTTTGCAACATTATTATTGCATTCTATTATCTCTCTTTGCTATCTTGAATGTGAAGAAATTACACTCTCTTAAGTTAATAATAGTCAAAATATGCCACTGTTCTCCCATTTGAGTCACAAGATAGGTGTTTCAGTAATATGCTAGGTTCAGGATCATATGAGCCAGTCCTTTGTCTCCTGAGGGTGCTGAGATGCTCTCAGCATGAAAAATCCCCACTCTACTTTGAGATTACAAAGTCTCCATCAATGATTTTCTTGTGTAGCCTACTGGTATGGTTGTTTGAAAAGATGCAGGAATGTTAGTGGATGTACCACGGAGCAAAAGCTACTGAATTTCTCAGTTTTCTTGCTAATAAAAACAAGCTTACATTCCTGTTTTATATTTATTACCATGAAGTAGTGAAATAGAAGCATGTTCCCTACCTTTCATGACTTTTATATAATATCCCCTATGAATTTGTGAGTACTCTAAATAAAAAACCTGAAATGGGAGTATTGACTCAGCCAGGAAGGTTTTAAATTTGAATGTTTCTCCTTAACACAGGGAGGAAGAAGATAGATCACATAGAACATTTTGTTCCCGTTCATCATCTCCTTGTCTAGTCTGGGTTTTTGATTTTTTTGTTGACACTTTCCTCTAGTTAGACATAATTTTCAGGCAATTTCAAGGCTTCTTTTGACTAAGTAAATATTTTGATGATTTAAAAGCTCAAAGGCAAAGAGATTTGTTTAAAATTAAAGGATCACCTCCTAAGGACCACTAAGACTATGAAGAGACTGGAGAATCTGTAATATGAGGAAAGTCTGAGAGCTCGGACCATTTAGCTTGGAGAGGAAAAGGCTCTAGGAGGAACTTACAGATATGTGTAAATGCCTGACAGGAGGGTGTAAAGAAGGCTGAATGAACCTTTTTCCATTGGTGCCAAGTGACAACACAAGAGGCACAAGCTGAAACACAGGTTTCTGAACCATCAGCACCCTCTGACCATCAGAGAGCACAATTCTACAGAGTGTCCAGAGAGGTTGTAGGGTCCCCCTCCCTGGCCTTGGTCCTGGGCAGGCAGCTCTGGGGGGCTCCTGCTTGAGTAGGAGGCTTGGACTAGGTGCCCTCCGCAGGTCACTTCCAGCCTCAAGTGTTCTTTGGGATTCTGTGCTTTGATTTTACTCATGAGGCCTCTGAACTCAGCCCTGATGCCTATTGGAAAGGATTCTCAAAGGCTCCTCCTCTAGGATTCTCCCCAAAACACAATCTACTCATTCCAGGGTATCACATTGTGCTTTCTCAGTACCTGCTCCTCAATAAGTGGAAGAAAACTGATCCAAAGTGAGGGTGGCTGTACAAACACACAAGCACCTGAAGTTTTGTTCTGCAGAACTATTGTTAAAGTCAGGGCTCATTTTAGTTGGAAATTCCAATGTGAAGGAACTTGATTACCAGCATCAGGTAATAAGGTGATAAGTTAAATAGCAGACAATTAATCACAAAATGTACATGGTGAAGCTTTCAGCTCTCTACTTCATAAGTAAAAATATCAGAAATTCCTACATTTAATTGACATCATTTGATATAATAGTTACTTATACTCTATAAAGAGAAAATGGGGTTTATAAGGAATATGAACTTTAAATGGATTCAAGGCAAAAATAGAAAGAAATAACAGAGGAGGTATAGATGTGTTACTGCTGCATAAACAGAAAGAACAAACAAACAGAAACATAGGGGGTTTTCCCTCCTTTCTGAAGAAAAAAAACAAGTATAATAAAAAAAAGGATGTGACATGCTAACTTATGACCAGGGAAATGCAGAATAAAGCATCAGGAGTAAACAGCTTTGAGACACAGGGTTATAAGTATGTAAGTTTTTTTATGTGTCCCTTACATTTCTTGGGTAATCACTCATAGTGTAACAGTGTGTTTGAAATTCTGTTCATCTTGCGCTTGCATTTCACATTTTAAAAATTCATAAGCAAGAAGGTCTTATTTTTTATCTCCCATAGTGGAAGATGAAATCCAGAAAGTCAGGAATCTCAGTAGAAAAGAAGAAAAAGATAATTTGTCTGTAATCTTTAAAGCTAGAATTATTCACTAAAGCTTTTTTCAAAGACAAGCATCTAGAACATTTCTGTTCCATTGGAAAAAAATAAAACTGGTAGAAGAATAGAAGCCTTTTAAGAAAATAAAAAAGAGGATGTTGATGATACCCAGCAAAAAACCTGTGATTTTTATGTTGGATCTTACGGTGTTTGGTAGGGTGTTTTAGTCCTGCTTTATTTGTATTGTTTAAAGCCTGAAAAAGCAGCATCTTGAGATACAGGCTGAAAACATACCAGCTGTTACAAAATCTCTCGTACCTCCTTCTGTGTGGGACTGAAGGATATGGGCCTGATTTGCATTTTGGGAAGTTTGGGTTTCTTAGTGGCAGGGAAACATCTCACCAGATCTTTCATGCTGACTGCAGAAGGATCCTGACTGAAGAATAAAGAAGAAATCAGCTGGTTTCTTGGACAAGGGTTCACACACTGTATGCAGAGAGCAAATGCTTTCCGTCCTGTGAGGAGCTAGGAACAATTACCAAAATACAAAGGCTGGAATGTGTTTGTGTGAGGAAGTCCTAAACAGGAATGTTGGCAAAGTTTTACCATTCCAAGTGAATTTGTGTGAGAGTTCGATACTGCTGCAGACTGAGGTTGAGATAGTGGAATCTGACTCTGAGTTTGTATTTTCCTCAGTGTTAATAGATATCCAGGTCTGGAAGTTTACTTCTCATCAAATAACTGTGTTTTTATATATGATTGAAAAATTGTGGTAGTAAATCTTTTCAAGTATGCTATTCTCCTGTATTGATGTTGAATCAGTTAAAGAACAGAGCCTGAATAAGTGACTTTTTTCGTGATGCCTAATTCAGATACAGGAGTATCATTGCTCTTAAGTGACCTGAGTTACCTGCACAGTTTTGTTCTGTAACACAAGTGTAGTTACCCTTTGAAATTATTGGTATTCTGACTGGTCAAGGAGAAATTTGCATTTGATCACGAGGAAAAATTATTTCTGAGAGTGACACAGGTAATGCAGTGTGTATTTGTTAGGTTACAGTAAACTTAATATAATAAGCATTTCTTTTCTTTCTAGGAAATTACTGAAATGGTTGCTTAAAACCAAGTCTCTGTTTAGTGTTTTTTCATGATTTGAGATGCTTTTCTGAAGCTGTGTGCTGGCAGAATTACCAAGAGCTCATCTTAAGGCCATGAAAATCAGTGGAAATATTCCCACTAACTACAAGAAACAGTGGGGGAGACTTCATTATACCATGGTAAGAGCAGGGTCATTGGCTCATAAGATAAATAGAAATATCCACATTTGATTAATTGTAATGATAAGTTGTGCTTGTTATGCACAGACTGAAACATTTTGCCTACTTTGTCTGCAGCTAGGACTGGTTAAAATCTAGAAAGAAGTAATTATTTCAAAATACTGCCTTTATTAGCTGAATAATATACATGAGTATGAATATTAATATTAAATATTAAAAAATATTAATTGAATTATATTCTGTGAAAAATGGCAACACTTACAGAAAATAATAGTCATAGTATTGACATAGTCATCATATTGGCAAGATCTGCTTGCAATGCAATTGCCAAGGTCTTATTCTACTTGACAAGAATGTCTTGGGAGAGGTGAAAGAATCTAATCCGTGTTCTTTCTTCATTGTGATAAAGCTAACAGCTTCAAGTTAGCTTTGCACATGTGATGCTAAACCTGATTAAATGTTTTTGAAAATGAAATTTTTAAAATCTTCACAGTACATGCATTTTTTAGGAAGGGAGAGTAACTGAGAAATACTTGTAGCTGTCTGTCTAGAAAATAATGGCTTCTCTGTCAGTATGTTCAGTTTTAGTGCTATTAATAATAATGTAAAGTTCTCGTGCTATTTTTCATCTGGAAACAAAAATCGCCTTGGGAAATTCATTTCAGTCCTGTGTCACAACAAGACCCATAAAGTGATTAAAGCAAGGACATCAGTGCAGAGACAACCCTTCTGTTCCAGGCTGATGCTCTAACCAAACAATCAATATTCATTTTGGGTGCACTAGGTCCATCAAGGAACACAGAGCAGATCACAGCTAGTGATCAAGCAGTTTATTTCCGAAGAAGGGTTATTCAGAAAAAAACCAAACAACTCCTAAAGTCTGAGTTTTAATGTTTTAGGGAGGCCAAAAGAGCACACTGGCAAAATCCATGAGCTCTCCAAAGATTTAATGTCTGTTACACAATAAATGCTGCATAAAAGTGATATTCAAGGCATTATAAAGAGATGTTCTATATACCATAGCATATCTATATTTCAATTAAATTAAGGGACATAAACCTGTTTTACGTGTTTCAAAGTAGTTTCAGCTTGCAACCTAGTAAATGTTACTGCTTACTAGCTGGGTGAGTTCATGCATCACTAGAAGGTGCAGTTAAACTCAACACACAAAATATTTGTAATAAAGCAAAACAGAAGATTTTATTCAATAGCATTGCACTTATTAATCTCAAATGCTCTGATCAACTTAGGCATCACACTTAAATAGATCAGTATAAATATGTGTTATATGGAGTTATGGCTATGTGAAAGCAATTCCCCCATCCAGGGAAACAGAATAAATACCAATGTGCTTTGATGGTGTCATGGCTTGATCTTGAATAGCTATGCAGCTTCCTGTTTTCCTATTTTTTCTAACATCTCTGTTAATAAGTGATGCTATTCTAAGCTTTTGATAAAGTGCTATTTTGTTGTCTTTGAATTATGAAGGTTCACAAGCAGAGCTAATGTCTTAGGTCAGTTCATTTATAAAAAAAAAGGAAAAGATAATAATTATTCATTTATAGGTTAAAGAGAATGTGTTACAAAGAATCCTTTACTGTATCTCTATCACCAGCTCTTTAATTGTCAACACAATTAACCTGAGTACACTCTTATTTATTATTATTTATTAGAGGCAAAATGAACATTACAGCTCCAGGCTTTAAGAGAGTGGCTTAAACACTAAACTTGTTGCATGGAACTAACCATAATAAAGTCTAACTTTACTTAATATTTAGTAAAGATGGTGACATACAGATGGTGAAGGTGGTGGAAATAGTGCCTAGGTGGATTTATTGCTACATATATAGAGTTGAGGCAAAGGACAAGAAATGCTGTGTGTGCTAGATAGAATCACATGAATAGCTATGCATTTGTAATAGTAAGTTTTGTTTTAATAGTTCTTTAGTACCAGACTAGTACCAGAGTTTCCATATGACTAAAAAATGGCAAATGTCCAGACACATTTTTTTAAGGAAGGGTAGAGGGAATGGAGGTTGCAGGCAGCTGTAGCTCTGTTAACATGACCTTAATACTATGCAATGCTTTAGTAAAAAAATTGGCGATGTGGCAGATCTGACTACAAAAATAAACATAGAGAATACACAGTATTCCTTTTTAAAAGAAAGAAAACAACAATTGTTCTTAAAGAAGACATACTCAACTAGTTTAGGAAAAAAAGAATGCAGATTAAAGTAGGCAAAACCCTTTAAAATCAAAATCAAAACAACTTTTTTCTTTTTCATCCCCCAAGGCTTGGATCATGTAAATTGTATTTGTTCTTCTTTGTGGTTTTTACACTTTTAAAGTGTTCCAGTTCTAAATTCTTGCCAAATTATGAAGAGGAAATTTATTTCTAGTAATCAGTGACCTTACTACTTTTCATTTCAGTATAGGTTTTAGCTTGGAATGTGGATGGATATAAGTAAAATGATGCATTTTAGCTGAACTGGAAGCTTTTGTGTGTTTTCCAGCACTTGTCTTTTCAAGGTGGACTTACATCCTGATAAATAATCACCAGGTTGAAAAATTCTTTGGAACTGTTGCTTGTCTATAACTGATTCAATATTTCAGATGTCTACTGTTATGGGGATTTGGTTGAATTACCTGTACCTTACTGTTTTGTTGTCGGTAGAGTGACGAACTTACGACAATCTCACAGTTTTTGTCAGCAGTGTAGGAGATTTGACATTAGGTGATAGCTTGGTGCTCTCAGCCACTATGAGGTTTCCATGTCACATCACTCAAATTAGGACTTCTGTGTTTAGAGATAAAATTTTTCTCCCTGATCCTACATTTGCAAATCACTCTGCCTGGATCTATCAGCAATTAGAAACAAAGGCAAAAGAAGCTACCTCCTATGAATTCTAGTTCTATATAAATAGAGTTAAAATTATAAAGAAGTCATCAGTAATTCAGATAGGAATTTGTTAGGGGTTCCCTCCCACCCCCCAATCTATATTTTGTATGGTTTATATACAGTTTGTTTTTCTTACTGCTTCTGTAAGTATAGTGGTGGATGTGAGGACACGTTGTACAGCCAGGCTTTTAGAACATGTTTCAGACAAGTATTTCACTGCAATTTCTGTTAGGTGTTTTTGAATGTTCAGTATTTTGCTGAAGCCCTATTTTCCCAGCTCACCACCACAGGCCTAGAACAAAGCTCTCTCTTCTAATGAAAAGGTGAAATCACAGAAGAGAAAGAAGTTTATGACCAGAGCCTTGTTCTTACAGGCTGGAAGGTTATTTTAATCATCAGCCAGAGCACAGAAGCCCCTGCTTGTTGCCGAAACCTTCTTCACCTTTGGGAGCAATGTTCTGTGACACTAAGGAACTTTATGACAAAATAATACCACCTAATGAGCTACAAGATAACAGACATTTAAGATGAAGGCTAATATTGAAAGAGACTGGAGCTCTTTGTCTCATCTTCCTCTTCAGTTTGCCAGGTAAGCGCTGGATTGTGCCTGTCTGCTCCTCCCTGAGGAACTCAATGTCGGTCACACCATTTTCCCAAGGAGAATTAACTTGCTTGATTTTCTTTTTTTAACCAAAGGTGTCATACCTTCTCCTGTTGGGATAAGCAAGTCTTTTCCACCCCTTCCCTTCTCTACCCTCTTGTTCATGGAAATATATGTGCATGTGTGTGTGTACATCCAAACAAACAACAGCATCTCATCACTCAGCCCATCATTGTCTCCTTGGGAATGATGCAGTAATAATATTTAATTAGTTTTGGTTTAAAATTTAGAACTAGCCTGAAACTGGACTTAAAAATGTAAGTAGTTAATTTCATAAAGGGATGATTCATTTAACAAACAGTGGAGCCACTAATGAGATGACAGGGAGCAGTAGGGACACTTTGTAGGTCAGGAGAAGAGGCTAAAGTCTAGCCTTTAAACTATGTGCTAAGAGGTTTAATATGCTTTCACTTTGTGTCGGTACAATTTTCTTGACTTAGATGTGCCACTTATTTTTATGGCCAAATAAGTTCAGGCTCAGGACACAAGTCTCAAATTTATGTACATATACTGAAGAATCATTTTCAAACAGAGCACGAAATGAAATAATTTACAAGTTCAAACGCAACACTTTTAAATCTCAGTCCTTTGTCTACACTTCATTAAATAATTTTCCCTTAAATTCCTTGCACACACTGTTGCAGCCATTTAGCTTTGATCACCACACTTTTTCAGAGGGGAGTGGTCCCACCCACACCAATTTGACAGCCTTGGACTGAGATGAAGGTTTAAGATTTCTCAGTCACCAAATCTTAGGCAACTCATGTCCAGGCACCTTCATTCCCAGCCACCCCACCAAGTTCCTGCTTTTTTCTTGGGTTGGCAAAGGCAGAGATAGCTTGGGTGAGCCTGCAGAGGACTACTTCAGAACTAAAAACCTTTTTCTGAGTGACCTTTTACTATTTTGTCAGAACAGTACATTTCTACACCAAAAAATATGGTTTAATGGGTAAAATTTCCTTTATACATGTTTTAATAGTGCCAGATGTATAATAAGGTCCAGAAATTAGATCAGTTCCCTTGATCAACATTCAAATAATTTAGACAAAAAAAGTATTCTTTCCATTCTGTCATATTTTTGAAGCATGGAGTAAGGATTTAAATAAGATGTTCTCTGTCTTTTTAAATGGGAAATTATAAAGATACTAGACAATTTAGAGCAAGATAAGTTTTTTCTGTGGAAGTATCTTAAAGGGAACCTCCATCACCCTTCTCTGAGTGGAAACACAAAAAACTCCCTTTTAGTTATTATTCCATTCAAAAAAATGACTCAGTGGAATATGTTATTCATATTTATATAATAACTTCCATAATGCATTTTGTGAAAAAAAAGAAGACATTATACTAAGGAAAAGTGATGCATTTTGCAGCCTGAATGTCAAGTACAGGAATGAGCTTTTGTGAGGAAGAAGCTGCAGAGGAAATGCATGTGCACCAACAACAACCCCAGTTTGACCGATGTACCAGAGTGTATGCAAAAACAGGAAGTAAGGTATGGTAGGGCAGGTGTGTAACCTCTTGCACAAGCCCTGAAGGTTGTGTTTATCCTGTGCCAGAGTGTCAGCAGCTCCCATCATGCGCTCTTCTGCCTCTTTGCTCCCACTGTAAGTCCAGTTGTCTGGAGAGGGTCTGAATGTTGGATTCAATGCCTGCAGCAAGCACAGTCAAGGGTTACCTGAGCTTCCTTTTGTTGCTGCGTTCATTGGTATCTTCCCTCTCACTTAACGGCGTCCGAATCATTCAATCCAGGTAAATGGAGATCACCAGGAGAGAGATGGCAAGTAAATAAATAAATAACCCCCCCCCCAAATCAGGGAATATTTCTGGGTAGTCTGGTTAAAGAGAAACTTTGCAAGAATCCACAACTTGTTTCTGTGAATGCACTTTTGGCTAATTTTTTTTTTTTTCTTCCCAAGGAATGTAGGACATTTCCTCTTATTGTCATAAGGTGAAATTAATAAATAAACTGTGGTATCTTCATTCATGGTGACAGCACAGATGACCAAATTGCTAAAATGTTGTCTTCCTCAGCCAAAAGGAGTGAAAGACTTATATTGCGTCTTCCTCCATTTGTACTTTATTGGTGGATCATGACATTTAGGATCAGCATATTAATTCCAAATACAAGCTGGTGGCAAGGAAAGCTTTTGAAGATCGTTTTTTTTCCCCACATTTCTACTTACCATAATGATTAGCTGGCAGATTGTATATTAACTCTTGGCATTACTAGAGAGTATTTCCAATTAGGTCTGTCAATAAAAAAACCCCAAAACTTAGTTTTAGGCCCTTCATTGCTTTGACATTTCAGTGCTAACTAGAAGCTAGCTGTAGTGCAAATATCAGAAAATCCTCATTAAGTTTTATTAATTATATCATAGGTAAATTTATTTGACATGTAATTAATTTAATATCACACAAGCAGCAAATACAATTATAATTCCTAAAACATCAACTTAATAATGAAAGTTATATAACATGCATTTAAATGGTATTTAAAAATAAAGTTGGGCTAACATGTAACAATGAAAAATTATTCACAGGTGAAGTGACATCAATATGAAACTGAAAGAGTTGGATGAGTCATGAGACTGCTACTGAAATAAGGAATTTTTCTGATCTGTAAGATTTCACTGTTTAGTCCTGATTTGGTTTTTAAATTTTCTGTGCTTTTTGTCTTAATAAAGAGCATTTTTCTTTGGTCAGAGTAACCATGTGGATATACTTTAAAAGCACCATTTGCCCTGTTTTCTCCATGGATAGTAACATGAGGTTCAGTGAGTATGGACATAAACAGGCAAAATATATTTTTTTGTGTAGATATGTACATCCCTACAAAGGCATAACTGGGATTAAAGTAGAATTCCTCTTTTCAGCTGGCAGAACAGAGCATATCACTTCTAGGTATATAAAGGCAAGAGCTCAAATATTCCCACAGAGGAGAGCTGAAAGAATCTTTGGTTTTCTCAGGAACAATGGATCTGCTAAGTGATTAAAAGTGAAATGAGAGTTCAAACCTTACAGGTATTCATATCTGTGAAGTAGCATAACCATCAGAGCCCCATATTAAAAATTCTCTCCAAGAAATCTCAGTGGAATGACAACTCCTAATTTCTGTGGAGCCAAGAGAAGCAAAATATTTACTTTTTATATCACCTGTCTTTAAACTTCACCCCTTTGAAATCTCTTGCTTCCTGCAACAGAGGAAACAAAAGGGACGCATAATAGACTTCCTTTGGCACATAGAACAAAGCTGGATGGTACTTTTATCCTTGGCTTCTTAGTTGCTCCCCAAATCTATCCCTATCTGCCACAACTCTGTTGCCAGCAGCAGCTTTAGAAGAAGTCCATCTGCACTGCTTGCTCTGTTAGGGGACAGATTCATTTAATTCCTGATGTACTGGAATGGCTCTCTGTCCAGAATGGGATTTCTGGCCATCATGTTTTGGGGATGGGGCAGGGGTAAATTACAGACCCTGGTAGTGCTGCTGAGTGAGAAATGGCCATTTACTCCCAGAGCTGCAGAGCTGGATGCAGCACACACCCACTCTATCCTTCAAAGGTAAATGCGAGGTCTATTATGGTTTTGTGTAAGTGCTGACAAGTAAATGGGAGATTTTGAGGAAGATTTTCACAGTAATGTTTTGAGTGGGTCGCTGATGTTCTGCAGTTCACTGCAGACAATGGGAAGCTTTCAGCTGCAGCAGAGGGTCACTAGCTGTTTATTTAATGGCTGCACTCAAGAGGGTCTTGTTATGCTATGCAAGGATGGGAGAGAGAAATTCTTGTCTGGAATGTGTTTCCACCGCAATAAATCATACTTGATCCTGAGTTATATCTCTGCTGTACACCAAGAGAAAAGGTTGTTTGGTTTAATATAGATACCAGGCAGAGTTTTCTTCGGTTTCATTCACTCCTCCAGAATATGAGCTCTCCTAAGTGTTTTCTGGACACACATCTTCCTGTTCCCCTCCAGAAATTTCTCTTGTATCTTTTATGCAAGCCCTGTTTTTGGAAAGAATTTTGGGGTATTTCCCATGAAACAGAGAGGAGATCATCCTCCCTTATCCCTCCTATTCAAGGAGAAAATTACATCAAAGTTCTACCTCTTCCAGTGTGCTCATTGACCTGTCTTTTCCTCCTACCCTCTGTGTAACAAGTGAGCTGCAGATTGGTGGATGTTGTTCCCCCAGGAAGAAAGCATATTTAAATATTATTTTTGTTTTGACAGGCTCTTGTCTGATTGATTGTACTTAATTGGCATTTCATCTGTTTTTCTCAACCTGAGTCTTTGTTACATAATTGCCATTTTTAAAAGGCAAAAGTTATTTTGGTAATTTCCTCAGACAAGTCCTGAAAATCTCTCTGAAGATACAGATGTTTATTAATCTGAGTGACAAAAGGGAGGCTTCAGATATTGAAGATTATCTGTATCCTCTTTTGAAGTATCCAACTTCATAGTAGTAGTTTAAAAATAGTGAGTTCTCCTTGTCTCATTAAGAAATTATAAAATCAGGTTGTGTCCTTTTGGGACCTGTTTCTAGAACAGTTTTGGCCTTTTCACAAGGTTCTCTTCAGTGCTGAGCAGGAATTGCATGGGTTGCACTGTAGGTACAGCTCTCTTTAAACCAGGGGGATCATAGGCAGTGCTAAAGTCAGATGCGGGAAGGAGTCTGTCATCAGAAACACAGGACACAAAATTTTTAAGGAAACATGTAGGATGGGGACTCCTTAATTAGATTTTAAGTATGGAGTTGAGTTTGACACCTTACTTTAAATATTATGTCCAACAAAGAGAGAAATCCAGGTCACTGCCAGCATAGGCTTGTTTTGAACCAGGGAACATTTACAGAACGTTCCCCCTGTTGCAGCTCCACTGACATTAGTGGTAGGATGAGCTGCAACATTCACAGCTCTCCAGCACCAGCAGCTGTTTCAGCACTGTGCTAATTAGATTGGCACTGAGATGGTTTCATAGACATGATGCTGCTGACAGCTGCTGGGGTGCCATCTACACCAGGGCTGCCAACACTGATAAAGCTGTAGTAGTGTTGGGAGCTGTGGCAATTATTTTTAAGTGAAACTGAGATATGTGGGCTGACGTTACAGTATGTGTCTGGGTGCATATATGGGATTTAATTTATTCCCTGTTTTCCCCTAGCATCCTACTCGCATGTATATGCTTTGCTGATCGTTTGTGAAAGACTGAAAATCTCATGAGTCATGCATCTTCTGGCTTGATGGAGGTAGAGTGGAGGGAACAGGAAGTTTTCATATTTGGGATCAAGGATGGGAAGTACAGTGGGTCCAGGTAAGAGCAAAGTAGGGATAACAATGACCCCAATATGCATTTTACTAGTGGTGATGAGCCGTGTATTGATTGCTAAAAGACTAAAAGGCTTTCTGTGCTCAACATGAGTTGGTTGTGGTGGTCTCATCCACATGTATCTGTGTGTGATACCTGCTTTCCTTATCAAATTGAGATTTGTTGGCACAAACAAAGCATATTTCTAATGGAGTATAATTTATAAAGGAATAAAAGAGTGTCAGTATATGTGAATGTGTCAGATCACACATTTTTCCTAAAATGTTTTGTCATTTCTCTTAAAATTTTAAAAGAGGTAGAAACACTTTATTGAAATTACAGGTCTAATCTTTATTTCCATTTTCCTTATGCTCTTACTCAAAGTACCACAGTACTTGACAGTTTTTTCTTTTATTGGAAATAAGCACTGCTCAGCTTGGCACAGGTGTGAGGTTGCTTAATAAACTCTTAAAAGAATAGGTAATTAAAAGGATAATGTTGGCCAAAGAAGGAACACCATTCTCACCTCTCCCCATCCCATTTTAATGCAATTTCCTTTGAACTAACCAGAATCAGATTTTTCACAAGTAGCTCTTGGACCTCATAGTGAAATTGTTTTGAGACAGGGCACTTCTATGAAAAGTGTTTTTCTCTACATGCAAAACCATGTAAACAAGTGAGAATGAAGTTTCAGAGAGAGGCTTTTTAAAGAGTCCTGTAGTCCAAAGAATAGTTTAAGGGAGAGTTCAGATACTTTTCTACATTTGTGGATGTCAGCAATATGACTTTAAATTGTGTGAAGTGACAAGATATGTTAAAACCTTCCCCTCTTCCCCCCCAGTTTATTTTAGGCTGAATTTTAGCATTTACTTTAGCAAAACTATCAGGGTTCCCTCTGCTCTAATGCCTATACCCATACAGAGGCCCAAAACCAATGCCCAGCTCCTTTTCCAGAGATATGCACACACACTGGAGAAAATGAAATAGTCATTTGTGGCTAAATTGCCTGTGGCAGACGTTCAGAAGAACTCTACTGGTTGCCTGATAAATCACCCACCCAGCCATATGAATGCTTGGTTCTAACCATTCTTTTACACAACCCCACACTCACGCAGAGTTTAGTGTAAAAAATCTTATAGTCGACATAGAGTAAATTTTCTTCATTATGAAAGAAAATTCTGGCCTGTTTGAACTGTTCTGTGTAAAATATCTATGAACCCCTCTGTCTTATTTTTATATAAAAATTCTCCTTTTTTTTCTGAGGAAAATTAATTGCTTTGAAAAATATGATGCCTATGTCAAATGGAGATTCACTGTGTTGATTTTGTTGTATTTGAAGTACAAAATAGAAATAACAGTGTATATTAGAGAATTTATTCTGGATTCATAAGAGGGGAGTACATGCAAAGAAAGTTGACTCCTCCATTTTTTGAGTATCTTAGTATGTATTATCTCTTCTGGAGCATGATAAAAGCAGTTGCTAACTCCAGGAATTCAAGACCAAAAGAAAATTGTAATGAAAGATCTACAAAAAAGCAATCTGCCAGGTGACAAGAATATTTTTTAGAAATCAATACAAATATTTTGTTAGGTGAGGCCATGCATTAGCTCTGTTGTTTTGTGTAGATAATTTCTAGTCCTTAAGCATCTGTAGCAGTTAATAGTTAAAAGAAAACTGCTTTCATGAAGTGGGCATGATAGAGCTACCTGTCACATCCTATTCTTTCTCTTTTCCTTGTTCTTGTAAACATAATCCTCACATAAATATAAATATTTATATTCACAAGTAGCCAGTAAGTATTGATGGACTGCTTTCATGTGTGGAAAAAATGGAAACCCTTCATCAACTTCAATAGTGAGATTTTTCTAGAATTAGTGAATTTAAACCAAGGTTTCCCATGGTTTGATAAAGAATAAAATTTTACAAATCCATACATTGCAATGTGAACCTTGGATGACTTAAATTCTCTCATCCTTCACTCATTGTGGATGATATTTTGAATGTGAAAATAATTGAAGGTTTCGGTAACTGGTGGCTTTTCAGTGATTTACAGTATATTCCTAACCCCTGTTAGCTCGTATCATTCTCAGTCCTTTTCACCACCATAGTCCATATTCTCTTCCCAAGGGATTCCATCCCTTTATTCCAACAGAAGGGTACAGTTTGCAGCTGTGACACTGCAAAACCCTTTCTACAGCAGGCTCAGACTCACTCAAGAGTGGAAGATCAGCGCTATTGGTAGTCCACTTTATTCCGTGGACAAGGGAGGGTTCACGGCTGACGTTGTAGAGGGTAATTTCCTGATTTCCAGTTCCTGGACCTTACAACCAAGAGAAGCACAGGCAGCAGAAGACCTGAAGTCAGCCACTTGAGAAGGGCCCTCAGCAAGCATTTCTCAGGAGGTGTTCCACAGATGAGAGGGACCAAGGCATGGTAGAACCACTTCAGGGATCAGAAATATGAACATTTTTCCTCTCCCATCTCCATTCCCCTTCCCATTCATTGTTTCTGACTTGGCCTAGTTTTGCCACAGAACTCACCATCATAGCACTGAGGAAGTAAATAAAAGAAACCTGAAAATAATTCTTCAAACAATGTTTTCAATCCTCACTGAGAACTAAACATGTGAGACGTTTCTAATTAGAAACAGAAGTAGAAATCATACACCAAAAGGCAACATGGGATAAAAACTTCACCAGTGATTCATCATGGTTTCAAAAATTCAAGGTTTTTATTCAAGGTCAAGAATAATAAACAATGGTTTAGTCTGATTAGTCTCAGACAGACAATATAATTTTTCTTTCTTACAGTACAAAAAGAACTGTTGAAAAAATGCAGCATTAAGGAAAAGGTTGTTTAACAGCTACTGAAATTGTCATGTAGCTGTCATCAACACTAATTTGCAATATTGCGCGTAAAACAAATTAGCAATGGGCTTATGTTTAAGATCAGTGAGAAGGAATGGTAAGTGTAACATTAAATACAATTAAATGGGTCAATGAGCTACTTTGGGTAGCTACTTTTGGTAGGATTTGAAATGAATTTAAGTCAGTACTAAAGTGAGAATGGCAAGCATGAGAAAGCAGAAATGGAAAAGTAATTTTTACAGTAATGTGGAACCTGTGAGTGTAATCTGCTCTTGCTGATGAAGCTACAAAGTTAAGAGTGTCTTTTAGCTGGAGAATGTATTTTAAACTGGCTGCCACCAGCAGTAAGGAATAATGATGGTCTCAAATAAAGAAGAAGATGTATGGTAGGATGTACTTCTCTAGGAGTTGCTGGAAGCCAGGTGGGAGACCCATGGAAAATGACTTTTAACATAGTGAATAACTCATGTTCCCTCTTCTAGAGGCATCTGATGCCTCTGCACTCTTGAAATTCTAGAGATACCAATATATTTTATTCATAGGGGGGGTTTTTTGTTTGTTTTTTTTTTTTTTTTTTTAACAGAGGAAAGACTAAAGCACAAGTTAAGTTTTTTCTTAAAAAAACAAACAAACAAACAAACAAACCACAAACCCAATGTCTGATGATAGGTTTAAAGAGCTTTCAGTTTTACCCCAACTTAACCTCTAACCAAACTTCTGTAAGAGCAGTAAGTCTTACTTCCACCCTATGGCACTTAAAGTGTCTGCATGTCTGGACACAAACTGATAAATTAATTGCTCCATGCATTAATTGTGTCTGTAAGTCTCTTTGCAGAGCTAACTCTACTGTCGTCCTTCAGCATCACCAGATTTGATGTTTGATCTTTCCCCTGATACGTTAAAATCCTGACCTCCAGCTAGACAGTCCTGCAGGTGGTGCTGTGGGAAACATTTGAGCTTCAGAGACAGGGCTGGAACGGGAGTGGAGAAGAACAGATTCATTCCCCTCCAGATTTTTCCGGAACAGAAATACTGTGGTAATTTCTTTCAAAAACTTCAAAGAGCACTATACTCACCTCTATGGAGCACTCAGCCGAGGATCAACAGGGTATACAAGGGATGCAAGGTGCCTTTTTCACCTGGTGGAGCTTTTAACCGGCTTTCCTGTACTGTGAATGACTAATATTTGTATTTCAGCCACTACAACTAGGCTTTAACTTCCAGTAATAAGAACTCATGGGACAAGAAAAGCAGTGGAAAAGAATATCCTGAAAAAAAGTAAAGAGAATAAAAATGTATTCACAGAAAAATTAATGGATGTTAACAGTAGAATTTTACTACCCGAAGGCAAAAGGAAATTTTCTGCAAATGTAAAGTAATATGTGACCTGGCTTTGAGTTTTTGCTTGTTTGTTTTGGGTTTGATTTTTTTTTTTTTTTTTTTTACATTTAAAACTGTTTGCATCAAACTGATAGAGCGTGTCTCCTTTTTCTGAACTGGCAGCTGGCTGGTGAAGCTTGATGGCCTTCATTTTTTATTATCAGCAAAACTTTGTAGTTCACAAACCAGAATGGTCAGAGAGATTTGCAGGAAACTTCAGTGCTCAGCAAGATTAGTACTCGAGCACTTTTGGTAGGTTTTAATCTGTAGGAAATTTTTCAAATCTATGCCAAAATGTCGTATTTTTAATATTGTTTAAAATCGTTATGATCATAATAGAGGAAAAATATTTCAGAAATGCACATATTTGTACTTATATTAGTGTATAGAAATATGCTATCTTATACTATCCACTAGATGGACTCAGGAATAGTGTTCAGCATCCAAGCTCAGACTCCTGGTAAGGAGGAATATCTGCTGTGAAGCAGTTGCTGGAGTCTGGCACACAGCAGCAGAGCTGGGGAAAGGAGCTTCTGCACCTGCACCTTCTGTCAGGGCAGCCAGGGCAAGGTCTGACTATGATCTGGTAGGAGAGAGGTTCTGCTTGGCTCCCAGTGCTCTCACTGTGATGGTGTTGAAAAGGCAGGATTATATCCAGCCAAGAATCTTGCAGATTTCTGAATATAGAAATCATTATATAAGTGCTTGAGGTAATTTGAATGAGACCTCTCATAGGTGCTCAGAGTGCATGTAAGGCTGCCATATGGCCATAAAAGTGGGAAAGGCATGTGCTGAAACATGCCAATAATTAGCTTTAGCAGACAATTGAGTATTCTACTTCAAATGACAGGCTTATTCACAATCATTGTCTCAAATTACTTATTTCTTTTTCCAGTCACGAGCTAAATTATTATTGCTCTTTGTGTTGGTTTGTTTCCTTATAACCAGCTGCTTTTCACTTTAGTTGCTCTATTTGTCAAATGATGCAATACTTTGTCAACCCATAAAATGTGAACAGTGAGTAAAGGCGTCAGCAGTACTCATTTCATTGAAATAATTATTTTCAAATCATCTGGAACATCCAGCTGTAGTTATGCCTACAGTAGGGGGTAGAAATGACCTCTGGAGAACACGTTTGTGTTTCCAGCTAGCACAGGCTGTCAGAGGAGCACTGCATCATCTTCTTACTCTGTTCAGACACCACAAACAAGCCAAGGGATAATCAGAAGAGAAAATGGAAAAAAGACATCAAAGCTTGGTGACTAATACCCACTCTTATTCCACCTTCTTTCTATTCTGTGCAAGCTGAAGCAGAGTTTTAGCAGCTGTAATGACACTGGGGCTTGACAAAGTTCCTGGGATCCTTCGCTACAGGACTGGCTGCAGACTATACAATGTCTCTATCTGATGCTTGATGAAATAGTCAATGAAGTTGGTGGGTAACATGTCCCAGTAGTAACAAGACAATACATCTCAGAAAGCAGAAGTGCTTAGTCCTCTGAAAGTAAAGTAACTTAATGGAAATAAATAATGCATGCTGCAAAGGAAAATAAACACGTGCTCCTACCACGGCCATTCAATCCCCTGAGCTGGCTTTAATAATAAATCACCCCAAAGGCTCCAATACCTTTTGGGGAGAGGATTACACTTAATAGAGTTCTTCTTTCAAATACTAGTACAACACCAAGTCAATCTTTTTTCTTTGGTTCAAATCTGTAGTTGATTATTAATGTGTCTTTCCATAGTTATTTTTGTGAGAAATACAGGACTAAATTGATGTTATAATATGTGCTATATGAGTATAAATGGCCAGACTGGTAGGGGCACAGGACCACAAGGAACTTCATGGGGTCACCTAGTCCAGTGTGATAATATTTCCCCTATATCATCTGTGATGGATTTTCCATTATTGCTATTAATGGCTCTCCTTTCCTTAGGAACTACCAAAGACAGTGACTTGGGACTTCCACAGGCAATATCTGACAGTAGTTCATTACCTCTATCATTGAGGGCTGATTTATTTTTTAATAAAAAACCCCTTTCCGTGTCCTGTTTTCTGTTTCCTGTATCTTATGTCTTTTGTCTAATCAACATGCATTTCTTGTCCCTGTCTGCTGTGGACATGAAGACCAAGATTATTTCCTTCTTCATTGCAGTAAAAATCTGTGTCGTTGAAAGTGTTACCATGTTCTCCTTTTCCCCTTCTTTTCTCTATTTTAAACAACCCTGAGTCAAATGATCATGACAGGTCTTGAGGAAGAAATCTTATATTTCAATCTAAGCCTAATATTACTAGATACATCAAGTGGATTTGAGAGGCCAACTTCATTAGATTTTGAAATGAAATTGGGATTCACTGTTCCTTGCAGCTGTGGATGACTGATCACTTGCCACATCCAATCAGCCTGTTGCTGTGGCCTTCTGTGGGATTTTTGCTGCAGTGACGATAAAATATAGTAAACTAATGAAACAAAGACATGCTTGAAATAGCACAGGAGAAAGCAAGAGGTTTGTGGAGAGAATGTGTTTTCTCTGTGGCCTTTCAAATGTGGAGAATCAGTAGTGAGAAGACATCTCTGAGGCAAGGCTGCTGATTGAGTAAGGATGATCAAGGTCGCAATGCTTTAGTTGGCTCAGCTGAAGGTGGAGGTTTGAGAAAAAAGGCTCTTTTGCAACTCATCCAGCCACATATTCCTGGCATACCTCTGCAAACAGGTGAAATCAGTGTCTTGGGAAGGTGTTCAGTATATTGCATAGTCTTGTGAGAGAAATCTTTGTTTTCTCAGTACTTCCATGCAAATAAAGCTGAGTTTTGCCAGATATACACTAATGATATCAAGTCTTAGGCATGTTTTGGAAGAGCTCTGATTCGCATTGCTAAGCCATTGCTACTTCACATTTCTAGGATCCAGATTAAAAGTGATGGGGTAAAAACCCCATCACTTGATGCAGAATGTTCCCAGCAACAGTCCCCTTGGGTAGAGTCACAGTGGTAACCTGTGCAAGAGAGTTCCTTGTCTATGATAGACTTTCTTTGTGCTGTTTACCAAAATTAATAATCCATGGGTTAACACCCCTCTGTGAAACTCAGATACAGGCCAAATGCAACAATAATTTTTAATACCTTCTTAATTTCTCTCATTAGCTCTTTTCTATTACTAGTGCTGTTGATCCAATGTTACAAACTCCAAAACTGAAGTAGGTTGCATGATTGTATACCTATATGATGCTACAGGCCTTGGCATTGCTGGGAAATATAAAAATTATTTTAAAAACTTGATAAATCTGCAAGATAGGGCAACATTCCGAATATAGCACTATTCCCTGCTCACACCTTCACTGTCTGGTGCTTTCAAGTCTGTCCTTGAATGCCAAGAAACCAGTGAGCACTAGGCAGTGCCAGTAGCTGTAGTTCACTGTATTGATATCATTAAAGAATACATCAGCTGTGACAATTTAGCAACTGTAAGAAAACATGATCACATTTTCATCTCTGGAATTCCTGCAGCTTTAAAGAAGTGTGGTAAGTGAATGTTTGTGCTCTGTCCTACAACACTGCTGATGCAAACTGATTGGGTGCTGAGACACGCATATTATGATGAATTAATAATTATAAGATGCTAAACTGGCATTGCATTTTCTTAATTTTTAACTCCTGAAGAAGTGGTTATTAAATATTCCTCATTACTTTTGAAAAATCTATAGGCATTTCTCATTTCTCCCAACATTCTGCTATTCACCTCAACTCAATTTGACTTTATGAGTATCTAGTCATACATACAAGGATGTTGGTTTTACTTCTTCAGTAAAGAAGAAATTCTAAAATTGATGCCCCTGAGTGAGCTGCTGTTGAATGCACTAAGCTGTTCTGTATGCTTGAATTGATGCTTCACTCATTAGTCGATGCAGAGCACTGAAAACCCTTGTGTATATACGATCCCAGTAGGAAAGAAAAAAAAAAAGAAAAAAAGCAGACAAAACCCACAATCAATTGCTTGCTCTGCTTAGTTTTGTCCTACAAAGCTGTGATAAATCCTTATTATTGTGCTTAATGAGTTATTTCCTTTAGACCTTAAAATAAAACTTAATGATCCAAATAAGGCAACTTATAAAAAATTCACCTCATATACTCTAAAAATAATTGTCATGGCCTTAGAAATACCGTGTGAATTCTGAAGGATTCCTATGCATTGCTTCTAGCTTCATTGCTTCTAGTCCTGTGAATTTCTGAAATCTAACCATCTGTAATATAATCAGACATTCTTAGTGAAGGGTATTGGCTAATCTAGCCATATCTAATTAAAAGAGGTATTGGTACCTAGATTTTGCTGAATGCAAATTTTTGGGTGAATCTTCCTGAAAACTGATTAGAAGTTTGGCAAAGTTTTCTGTGCGAAACCCTGCAGAGTTCAGGGTAGAAAACGGCACAAAATCCAAGTGTTCTTTGAGGTCTGTCATGGAAAAGAACCTTATTCTTCTAGTGCACTTGAACAAAAGTGGGTGCTTGAGTTAGTGACCTATGGAGTTACGAGTCAGTGGAGTTTCCAGAGGATGAGTCAATCCACTCAAGTGTCATTTAGATGTCACTGGCTATATGGCAGACAAGGCTGTATTTCAGTCTTGTGTCTTAACTGAATAAAGCTGGCTGTGTGTATATCCTGCTTAGACATTTGAAGCTGGACACAATTTATATTTACTTGTGTTCTCTTGTAAATGGAAAAATCATTTTTATATAGTGCATATGTGTATTGCTATATGCATGTCTGGAAGGAGATATGAGAAACCTGTGAAGGAGCATTTAATTACTTGCAATATTTAATGTTTAAATTGTATAGCAGTGTCCATTGTCAAAGTTTGCTCAGGCATTTTGCTCTGTCATGCAGACTGATAAAGTTTCTCATGTTTCTTCATCAGTTGAAAAGGAAATGATTTTCTGGTGAGCTGATGAAGAATTAATGGACTTTTGCTCTTAATTTTTGTCCTCTCTGTCCTGAAACTGTGATTTCTCTTTATGATTACTTCAGTCTGACAATCTCATTACAGTTTGACTGGAAACTGCTCTCAAATTGCCCTAAAAGAGGCCTTTTGACAGTATAAATAGAGGTAATATTTAGAGTAGAGGTGTCAGCCAACAGGTAAGGCCCCTTCTTCTCACATGGCTAGGTAGTTTCTTGAATAAAAAGGTAGAGAAAAAGCTCTTATTTTGTCACGTGACTCCCTGCACAGTTTTCTTTAAAGGGCAGTTTCTTTCCACACTGACTGGGCCTTCATCCTACAGCACTTAGGGCTGCAGGATCTGCAAAAAAAAAGATGTTTATGTTTTTATGCAGGACCTATTATCACTTATTTAAACTACAGAATATCTCGTGTCTCTTTGACAGAGTCCAGCTTCTCCTTTCTGTTTCAGTCAATCAGGCAGAATAAAATCTTGTAAACTAAAAGTAAGTATATTAACAACTGTTTGGGGAGGTTTTCAATACTATTCAGGATGCTGATTTTCACTAATATGTCTGTCTTACACATTTCTTTCTTGTTCGGTAATGATTCTTTCAGGATGGACCACATTAAACTGAGGTAACTGAATAACTTAATTCTCATTTTTAGAGATAGAGAAGTGTATAATGAACTAGCTGTGGATTTTTATGGTACAAATGTAAAACAAAATGTCAAGTCCTTTAAATTTTCCAAGAAGCTGTGAATATCTTTGCTTTTCAATTACATATTGTTCCTCTCTCTTTCTGTTAGTTGTCACCTCTGGTGAGATTTCCATGAACTCCCTGCTATTGCACAACAGTCTATTTAATGACTTCAGGATAAGATCCAGCTGTGGAGGGTAGTCAGCATAGTACCATGTATTGTGGAACCTTGACCCACTTCTTTCTTCAAACCTTTAGGAGAATTTTTTTTTTTTTTAGTTTCTTTATTTTTAAAATGAGGTACTTCATAAGTATCTCAACTGAGTTATGAAAATATTGCAGAGATTTCTTTAGAGCAGTCATGCCCGACCTCAATAACTGTCTATTTTTTCTGGCCGTGGATTAGTCTGTCAGTCTCGTGTGCTCTCGGCGATGATTCATTTCAGACTCCAGTTTAGCATTTTTACGAACATCTGCATCACTACTTAATAAATTACTCATTGCACCTTAAAGCAAAATGGTAATGCCTGCAACAGAACCTCAGTAGAGTAACTAAGTGAATGAATAATACATGTTTGTGTCATGGGAAGCACAAGGAAGTGCTGCTTCCTTTCATTCTCAGCGTATCGGATGTGCAATTATTGTATAATTAAGTTCAGCTGACATGGCAGGTGAATGACATTCCCGCATTGCTGTTCCAAGTCTACTCCTTGTACAACAAAATTTCAAGCAGAAGCAACGCAGAACAGCTACTATAGTGTATTTTGTGAGCCGGAGTGGCTCCTGCCCCAGTTTCTGCTACCATGGTTAGGCAAGATGTAATTTTGATAACACATATATGAACTAGGAGACCCAGTAAGCCACTGAAGTTGCTTAATTAGAGTAATCACAACAATGATTGAGTGTGGGGAACTGGAGTCATGATGGTTAGAATGAGTGAAGTTTAATCTCTTCCCTGGTATGATTTCTGTCTTTTCTTTCTTTGTTTAAATGTGACTGCACCCATTTGTCAGTTGACAAAGAGTCCCACACCACATTTGCAATTCCAAGTGACTGACTCCTATGAATCATTTTGCAAGAGATGTGTAGGAAGCCAATCTCAAGGGAGGGAAAATATTCCTCTAATCAGATTGATGCAGCTATCCTTCACTACAGCTCTAAAAGCATTGAGAAGAGTTATTTTTGTTTGAAATGATTGAACCTGAAATTTAAAAAAAAAAAAATTACATTGTCCTTGTAGTTGCATGGAAATTCACAAAGCTGGAATATTTAACTCTAAAACTGCAGTTAGCTTGGGGAGAGTGTTTTTCTTGTGATAAGTCAGTTAATATTTAATATATGGAAGGGTGTTGTAGTACCTTTGCAGTCAAGGAAAAGCAGATTTCAACTTATGAATGTTTCTAATGGAGATTCAGACAACTGAAAAGATGGGAACTATTTCGTTCATTGCAAAGCCATGAATGAACTATGCAGAGCTGCAATAAAATCACTATTTTTCACATTGTGAAAATGAGTAGCATTCACCAAGTGTGCAAAAGGGGCAAACCAGAGCATGCTGTTTCAGAGCTCTTTTGTTCAATCTGTTCTCAGTGGACGTGGCTTTGTTTTAACCATTCTTTTCCAGGGTTTTGTCTGGGCAGCATGGATCTCAAGTACGAGTTTTGTCCTTCATTTCAGCCTGTAGTGAAGAGCTCCTCCTGAGAATGGAGAGAAACTCAAAATGGTGAAACGTTTTGTCTAGATATAAACTCTCGTCCACACCTGTTAAATATAAAATGTTTTTTTCACCAAGTGCCCCAAATTTTCTAATCAGAAACTGTGACATGAGCTAAGGTAACCCCCACTGCCTGCAGATCAGAAAATAGGGTAAATGGGTAATCAATTGTTTTAGTTTAACACAGAAGAACTTGAAAGAGATTCAGAGGGTTTAAAAAAATCAGGAAAAATACACACCAAGTCTATTTACTATGTTTGAAGATAAAATATATAATTTTTTGAAGTCTCGAGGACCTTGTTATACTTCTCTTTCATTCTGAAACATGCAGCTGATGTTTTGATACACAAAAAAGCTGATTGTGCTTTTTATTGCTACTGTATTCACTGAAAGTAAGAGGTATGAAAAATCAAAATAAATAGCAACTATTCTTTTTTAATGAGTCAGAGTTCTTTTTTTTCATTGTGTTGGTTCTAAGAAATATCTGACATAAAATGACAATATAAGATTGACTAATACAAAAATTTTAGGTGTTAGATTAACTCATTATTTGTTCAGAAGATGTCACTAATTTTGTCTGTTATTTCAAATTTATTAATACAAATTTTTAGAAGGAATTTGTTACTAGTGTTTGATCAAAGGGAAATTTTTGTACTGTGGAATTTCTTCCCACTCTCGCTGTTTCTGTTTTCAACATTTGTCCTTTTAAATGATGCCTCCCAATAGCTGTGGAATCAACACATTCCATTAGTACTTGCCTTTTGCCAGGGTCATGGATACAGATTTTGAGACTTACTTTGCAGTGAAATATTCATGAGCAAGAAATCCCCCTTATACTAGATGGAAGCTTATTCCATTTTTGAAATCTGTTTTCATATATATGCAAAAATATAGATGCAAAGAAATTATATATGTAACAGTTACATTTTAGCTATTCTCTTTGTATAAAATGATTATTACCATCACTGTAAAATCATTAGTAAAACGTTGTCAAACACTGGTACTGACAAGCAGAAAAAACATCCTCCAAGGTTTTAATCTCTGGCTTTTCTGTCTATGTCCAGTTCAGTTCACTTTCAAATGCTTATCCATCAATATTCCCATGGATTAAATACTTCTAGAAATATGACTCAATGCCTGTTGCTCACACAGGTCACATTCACCTTGAATAAATTTAAAAAAAAGTGTTTCATGGATTCATTGCTGTTTATAGCATTGAATATGTCCCTTTCTTGATACCGAAGGAAAGCCTGGATAGTCTTCTCTGCTCACGGTTAACTCCCTGGGGTTTTTCTAAAGTACTGAGTTCAGAAAATAAATATTTCTCTACAGCCCTTTTGATATATTATGTGTGTCTTAACAAAGGCAACTTTATTTCTGAAAGTTCTCTGTCTGATGGAGGTAGAATTAAAAATGAATACTTATTTCATGGTTGTTTGAAAGATCTGAGAAACTGGTAAGATGCAGCCTGATCTAAGGAGCATCGTGTTCAAGGGGGAAGGGAGGTACTGAAAAATGCAGGATTAATGATCATCTATTTCTACATTTTGTCAATTGAAGTTCCAGTATCTACCTGGGTGCACATGCATTATTCAGAGAAACTCTTCCAAGTACTTTGTTGTCATTAGGATGATTTTCAAGACTGTGACAAATATTTTTCTTGAGTTTCTCCAGAAACTGGTTTACATTCATTCCATGGTTTTGCAGGAAGTCAAAGGTGCTCTGCTTTAAATGAAGGCACCCAAAATTTTACTTATTCTTCGATTTCCATTGTTTTCAAGTATTTTCTCAACTAGAACACAATGTAGTAGCCTGTAAGTAAGAAGACATAAGTCTGGTATATTTTGTTTTGATGTGAGAATGACACAGCCTTCCACCTGACCATGGATAAGAAAAGGCCAAATCAAACATCACAGCTCCATTATTTTCAAAAGCTCCTGTGGATTGTAAGTAGTCCCTTCTAAAAGCAAATTGAGAAGAGATTACTCTGGTCATTGCTGTTTGCATATTCATTGCACTTTTCTGAGACCATCACTGTCTTCTGTTCTTGAAGAAACTCTAGAGTCTTATTTTCAAGATTTTTGTCAGGCAGTGAAAAGTCTCACAATGTATATATTTGACTGTCATTTGGCACCTTAACTATTCTACACTGAAAGGAAATTCTCAGCCATGGTGTGTAAAAACCCATATGTTGCATTTGACCATTCGTGGTTCCCTCCTTATCTGTTTTTATAATGCACTATATTCTCCCCAAAGAAGTGCCCAAGCAGTTAAACTCAAGAAGATGCCAAATATTTTAATAAGGAAATAAAGTGCACAGTCCTAAGTCTGTCTGTTTTGTGTTAACCTTTTGTTACAAGTAAAGTAAAATGCAGATAAGTGACAGGATCCAAATGTATTTTTTGTTTTCCAGAAGAATACAGCACTAATAAGTAGGTAGAGAAAAACTGCCAGAGTGTACTGTGTGTGGCTGCCATCTGGTAGCTATATAATACAGTTGTGGTGGTCAAGCAGGTGGTGATTAACCATGATTCAAAATGATGTTTCACAGCAGCCGTCCCCAGCAGGGAAGGAAATGTGGCATTCACAATATTCTGCTGGAATTCACACGCTGGGGAGAGTGAGGTGACACACAAGTGCTGTGGGCAAGAGGTATTCGGAGCACGTGGGAGATTCTATTCCTTTGAAAATTGTCTGTGTCATTCAACCATCTGATGGTTTTGTAGAGTTGTTCAGAGGGTTGTAGGAATAAGGATTAGCTGCTTTATGTTTAATTTTCATTGGGAATTACACAGATGGTTCTAGAATTCTGAATATATCATTAAAAAAAATAACGAAGTAAGACTTCTATTCTACGGTGTCAGAATAAGTCACTGAAAAGTAATAAGGCCATGCTGGATAAAAGTGCAAGTCTTCTTCTGATGCCTTAGGTTTTAACTTTTATATTTTTCAAATCCTGTATTGCTAGTGTGACTCTGAAGTTTCCTGTAGCTCGTTAAGTGCTGTTCTCTCATGCTAAAACAGACATAACAAAGCCTCTCCACCTCGCTCTCCAAGGACACCCAGACTGTCCTAGGCCCAAGAACTGGAAACCATCATCTTGGGGAGAGGGGGGCAAGCTTGGGGAAATTCCATCACTGGCTGGGTTCTGGTTGGTGAATTTATGCTGATATAAAAGTGTGAAGAACTTGTGACCTGTCGTCCATTTTGGGATCCACTGAGGCAGGACCCTCTGGATCCCAGAGTGTACCTCTGAAGGCCTTTCAAATAAATACCTCCTTTATTCCTGTCCAGTCTCTGTTTCTAGGTAGCCATTTAAGACATCACTTCAAATTTTTCCATTTTGGAATCTGCAGGAGGCCAAGTATGATTAAGAAAATAACAGGAAAAAGTATTATCTATAAAAATCACAGATCTCTTAGTATTGTCCCAGTATTTTGATTTTGAACAACGGGTAAAAGAAAATGAGATGCAAAGATAAATGCAGAATAGAATACAACTCTGCAGTCTAGAAAAGCAGGATTAATGACCCTGCTTTTATGTTTTGTTTTGCACAACAGAACCCTGATCATCTAATCTGATTGAAAGTGAATGTAGAGTTTAGGATGGAGAGTATGGGTATTAAACACACACGTCAATATCCTCTTAGAAAAGGTGAAGTGTTAGTACCATCCTGCACTTTAGCTTCATTCAGCATTATGTGGAATTTTGGTTGTTTGTGTTGGAGAACTATTAATACACACTGAAGCAGACAAAGAACAGCAGAATGATCAGAGAAAGGAAAGAATATCATGCAAGAGAGTAAACAAGCTTGGCTTGTTTGGTTTAGCAAAACACAGATGGAAGGAGCAATATGATTGTACTTGATAAATACGTCAAGGGAAATACCAGGCTGGGAGCTATTTAATCTGAGACTGTTGTTTGCACACAGAAAATTTTTATAAAGCTGGCTATAAGTACATTTAGGACTAAAATTGTGAAATGCTTTTGAAATGTGAGATACCCCAGTTGTGAAAGACAAGAAGCAATGGGTACAAATTGAAATGCAGAAGATTCCATTGAAACAAAAGTCAAAAAAAAATATTGTCAGGGTAGGCAAACAGCATTCCACTCTAACCTCTGGTAGAGTAGAACTGGGTAGTTACATGGGTATTCACCAAATGAATTCAAGTGTACTCAGAAATAGATCACATGCTCTGAGTATTTTAGCCTATTTATCCCTCTAATGCTCTCGATTTATTTTTCAAGTGGCTGCCTTGGTTCAAGGAAAGGCAGAACATTTCATAACACACAACTCCCATCTATGTCAAAGAGACACTTGATGCTGAAACCAGTTGTCATATATTTAAAGATTGTCCAGAACAGGTAATACCTTGCTTTGCTATTTCATCGAATTTGACTTATAAAAATCTCCTTTGTTTGTCTGTTTGTTTTTACTTTAGTAGCATAAAATAAAGGAAAAATACTTGCTGAAAGACTTCACGTTTTTATTTGTTGACTATACCTTTTTACAACTGCAGATTGCTGACAACAAGCCTCCATTTTAGGGAAAGGATCAGAGCGAGAAATCTCCTCATCCTGCTCCATTATTATGTTTCCAGAGGTAACACTGTTGTGTTATATTCAGCTGATGTTTTTTGGACATAGACTTTGTTGGAGACCAGCAAAGCC
>VZRF01007524.1:286-31956 GCA_013396875.1 Vireo altiloquus
GGGGTGGGTTGTGTTGTCCTGCACCGCTGACACCCGGAGCAGAGGTGGTGACACATCATGTGCCAGGCGGAATCCCGGTGGATGAAGGATGCCCCCGGGAGCTCTCGGTAGGCACCGAAGGCCTCAAACTTTTGTAGGCGAAAGCGAAGACGCGAGAATTGTTTCGGAAAACTCCTTCAAGGAAACTTGGTTCCAGCTCCCCAACGGCTGAACCCCCCCTCACCGCCCCCCCCTCCGCCCCGTGCTCCCGGGAGGGCGGCGGGAACACAACTTCCCACCCCGGCTGGGAATCATGAGCTCCTAGGGATGGAAAGTCACGAGAGGGACTGGGAGCTCCTCTGGTTCCACGGGGTGGCCTGACGGCCCGGAGATGACCTAACACTGCAGGATCAAACTGGGCCCAGTCAAGGCCAGTTGACTGGGAAGAGCCCCCCCGGCAGCGGGACCGGGTCGGAAGCAAAGCGAGTCCCAAACTGAGTGTGTCCCGTCACAGATTTATGTTCTTTTTCAAAGACATTCTGGAGCCAGGCCAGGATCTTTTGGCATCCAAGTGACCTGGAAGCAGCTCTTAGGTTTGGTTTTCTTCTTTTTTTTTTTCTTCTTCTTCTTTTTTTTTGGTTGGTGTTTTGTTTTTTATTATTATTCATGTTTGTACAATCTTCTGGATTTTTTTTTTTCCGAGAAGGAGTAAAAGGGAGTGTTGGAAACTAACGAACAGGATTAGAGCCCTGAGCGCTTAAGGAAAAAACAGGTTAAGGAACTTAATCCAGGATGGATCTGCAGGAGCCCCAGCAGCTGGGAATGTTTGCGGAGAGCGAGCTGATGTCGGTGGGGATGGACACGTTCATCCACCGCATCGACTCCACCGAGGTCATTTACCAGCCCCGGCGCAAACGGGCCAAGCTCATCGGCAAGTACCTCATGGGAGACCTGCTGGGAGAGGGCTCCTACGGCAAAGTCAAGGAGATGCTGGACTCAGAGACCCTGTGCAGGAGAGCTGTGAAGATCCTGAAGAAGAAGAAGCTGCGCCGGATCCCCAACGGGGAGGCCAACGTGAAAAAGTGAGTAAAGAGTTCTGGGAGCTGAGGGGAGGTGAACTGGGTCCTTGTTTTCCAGCTGAGCTCCTGTGTTGGTTTAGCTGACAGCGTGGCTCTGCTGTGGAAGTGCTTCCTAATCCGCAGGTATTTAGGAATCTCTTCCCTCTGAACAGCCGCCAGTGCTCCGGGTGAGGCTGGGCACAGGGGAGGGACGAGTTCCCGAGGGCTGGGGCAGTCTGGAATACACCAATTTGGTGGTGTTTAATGGATAAAATAGAGTTTCCTAAAGCAACTTCTCTGTAAGGTCTCACCTTGCCCATGTGCTGCTGGCTGGGAACGGTGAGGGGACACAAACACACCCAGTGTTGTCACAGTTGGGGTTATTCCTGTACCTGCCCAGGTGTGTTCCAAAGGCCCTGGAGCTCTCTGGGGTGGCAATTCCTGCTCCCACCTGTGTGGAAGGTGCCTGGAATGGGATCCTGTGTACAGGGCACCCAGTGGGCACAGGAAGTTTTGGGTTTTTTCCTTGGCTTCGTTTCTAAGGTGCTTGGGAGGTAACTCAAGGCTCTCCCCAGCTGATTTCTGTGGCTGTAAAATGGGGCCAAGGGTTGTCATCTGTCTGTGCCTCCAACACACCTGGTTACTCAGAGCACAAAGCCCTGATGGAAGTGAACCCCAGGAGAAGCCGGATGTGGGGCTGGATCTGTGGGGCTGGTGTGGGAACATTCCCTTCCCGGGACCTCGCAGCAGCTGCGTCCCAACCCTGCCAGGAGCTGCTTATCAGCCGTGCAGGAGCCTCTGCAGCCCAAACAACCCATGAGGGTTTATCTGGGCTGGGAGGGAGAACTCTGAGAGGTCGAGGAGACTCTCATGGTGTTCCATTGCGAGTGAGCCCTGACCTGCAGAGTCCTGTGTCTGTCCCTCAGTCTGATTTCCCAGTTTAGCTGTGGGATATTTCACATCCTGTCCCAGCACTGCTGTCAGGGAGCTTTCTCACTTTGCCTTCCAACCTTTCCTGACAGCCTTGGCCGTGGAACAGTCACATCCCAAGGCTGGGACCTCCCTGTCTCTGCTTTCCTGGCTCAGGTTCAGGATCCAGCAAACTTGGTTAATGTGTAATAAAATGTTTCTTGTTTTTCTGGTAGAGGCTGAGTGCCCCGTCCCTGGGTCCCTCCACGGGCACATCCAGAGCTGCCACTGGGGAACGTGGAAATAGTTTCCTCCTTAGGGAAACGTTTAATGTAAATTAGATAAAAAGAGCTGCCCACATCAGGAAAGTTCCCTGCTCTCAGAGCCATGGGAATGCTCCTGTGTCCTGAGGTGAACTCCGTGGAAGTTTTATTCGTGCCCAGAGTGGGGCTGTGAGTATCAGATGGGTCATTAATGGCGTTATTAAGATGGGTTTTCTGTGGACGTTTCCTGGCTCAGCCCCTCCTGCTCCAAAGCACCGAGGCAAATTTTAGGTCTTGTCATGTACCCAGGGTTTACTTTAGTTCAAGTTCCTATTTCTGTCCCTTCATCCTTTCCTCTCTGCCCACCTATCCATGTGCTTTATCTGCTGCTCCAGTGGGCAATTTTAAGGCAAAATGTTGTATTTTGTTGTCCCCTGGGCCCATGGCACTCTGAGCTTATCAGAACCCTTCAGCACTGCGGTGACAGGGAGTGAAAGCTGTGTCTGCTCTCCGTGTGGAGATATGTGACCAAACCCAGGTGTTTGAGTGGTCAGTGTGGGAGGAACAAAGTTCTGTGAGATCTCCAGGTTGTGCTGGACTGGACACTGACATCAATGTTCTAATGTCAACACGGACAGACGGCACTGGGATCTCACTTTGGGCAGCTGTGTTGGAGCAGATTCGAGGAGTTTATGCCCAGAAACTGCTCCCATGTCACAGAACTGCAGAAAATCAGGTGGTGGGCTAGATCACACTGCCAGGTTCTACTTTCTCTTTTGGAATCTGATCACTGAAGGGGTTTCCAGTGTTTCCTACCACCCAGGGAAAAGCTGCACATGAAGCTTGGGCAGAGGTGATTGAGTTACTGTGGTGGGCTCGTGCCTCTGCCCCCTCAAGGGCTCCTCAGTGCTGCTTCAGCTGTGCTGATAGCGTGTCATCCAAGGAATTCCCTGGAAAACAGTTCCTAGTGGCCCTCAGGTAATTCCATGAGCAGTAACACACAGGGAGTAATGAGGGTGCAATAATGAGCTGTGGAGGATCATACAGGTCTGAGCTGGGCCTTGGGCACCTGGACATGTGGGGCTGGAAATGGGATGTTAATGCTATCCTTGTGTCACTCCTTGCTGATGTCCCAGGCCACAGCCTCATCCCTGCCCCAGCCCTGTCTCCTGGTGTTCTGGAGACCCAGAAATTACAACTAAAATGCATTTGGAACTTACATCAAATTGAATGATTTTTCTCTACCCCAAAATACTCCACTTCTGTCCCAGGAAAATGAGCCTTGAAGGGCTCTGTGAGTCCTGGAGAAGATGTTGAGGGCTTAAACTTATAAGACACAGTTTCCTTAAATCCACTGGGAGAATCTTCATTTCTCTGTAGAGCAGGTGGAGGTGGCTCAGTCAGGCAGACACTGCTGGAGCTGATCCCTGTAAAAAAGGAGTTTAGTGGGATTGCCAAAAAGAGGCAGGAAAACCTGGCAGCCAGTGGTTGCAGCAGCAGAGGTTTAATAACGCCGTGTGCTAATAGCCTCACACGTTAATTAAGTGTTTGGGGCTCTGTGGGATCCCAAGTGCCCTGTGCTGTACTTACCACCTCGGCAATTGCTCAGGTTGGAATTTGCGCTCCTTGGAATTCCTCGGAGGGTTAACTTGGGTCGTGGGGCTGTGCTGTGACAGTTTGTTCTTGGGGTCTGAATGTCCCAAGCTGGACCCTCCAAACAGGGACAGCTCTGCTGGGGAAGGACTTGCTGGAAGCCCCAGAGGTGTGGGCTCAGGTGGGAACAGGCTGATCCCTCCTCCCCGTGTTCCCTACGGAGCTGCGTGGCTCAAGGACTTCTCTGCTGAGCTGGATGTTTGCTTGGGCTGAGATGAAATGTTGGGAGCTGTAATCCATGGAGAGCACAGGTTGTGATGCAGGAGCAGGATGTGGATGGACCCTTGGGACTAGGAAAGGGAAAAAGTGACACCGAGATCTTCCTGGCACTTACAGCCCTTGGGCTCACACGGTCCTGGAGCAGGTGCTGCACTTCCTAAGCTTTCAGGATGTTGTGGGAAGGGCCTTGTGAACCGAAGGAAGGGAATGAATCCTTTGGCCGTGTAGCTGGTTTTTGTTTAGGCAGGAATGGCTAGGAACAAGCTGTAGGAAGAGTGCTGGATCTCACAGTGGAGATGTCCAGGAAGGAACATCTGCTTTCCAGGCTGCCTTTGGCATCTTCCAAAATGGTGTGGCACATGGAACAAGGAGGCAGCTTTGCTATTTACAGTTCTGAGCAGCAACACCCCCTGTTATTTGCCAGAGCAGGTACCTTGCAGGGGATAAGTCTTAATCCGCCAGGATGAGCTTAATGGATCTGACAGAGCCTGAGTTAGGTCTTTTCCCTCCTTGTCTCCCTCCAGGGGGGTTGTACTTGGAAGCAGGCCCTGCCCTCTGGAAGTCTGTCTGGTCACACACTTGCAGTGGGCTGGGGTGGGGTTTTGGTGTTAATTTTGGAAGAAAAAAAAAATCAAATTTAGGCCCGTTCTGAGGAGGTGAGACCCATGTTCCTCTGCTCAAGGGGTTTGTAAAGTGAAACGGGATCGGAGGTGACTGGGCTGGCTGTCCCTGCTCCTCAGGCATTCCAGAGTGAAAGAGGGGCTAAAAATAGAAGTAATCTTTCCTCTGGGAAAAGGACTGCTTGGCGTCTGCCCCAGGGGTGGGGGCACTGCCCTGGCATTTCAGATTGGTTCGGAAAGTCCTCCTGGCGGGGGGGTGGGGGGGGCAAAATCAATACAGAAATACGAGATATTTATTAGTCCATTGAAGGTGGGAGGAGTTAGTGTTTGTGCTTCTGAGCTGTATTACAGGGAGTAAGCTTGGCACCAGGATTTTAAATGTGTTCCCAACATTTGGGCCTTAAAGCAGTTGTGTTTGAGTGTCTTTGCTCCCCTCTGGCTGCCCTGGTTTGAGCCCTCAGCCCTCTCCCTCCATGCTGCAGGATCTCCTCAGCCCCACACTGACACTGGCTGCAGTTCCTGTGCTAATTTAATCCACTTCAGCCCTTTGGTCATTCCTATAATTAGACCTGTCTGCCATGTCCACAGAACACTTGGGAGCTTTGCTGGTATCCCGAGTCTCTGCTCAGCTCTTGGTGGCTTCTTGCAAATCCAGAGCTGAGAAAGGAGGAATCTCTGGCCTAAACTTTGGTACTGAAATAACTCACACTGCTCAGGCATCCTTAAAAGATCAGTAAGGATTCTCCTTGCACTCCTGCATCGAAGAAGCCTTTCCAAGGAGCAACTCCTGGTTGTTGCTCAGCCTTTGTGCTGGCTCCAGCTCGTTACTGGAGCTGCTAATTGTGCCTGTGAGGGGCTCTGAGCTGGCTTTGGGCAGGGGCTCTCACTTCCCAAGCTGTGCTCAGAATTCCTTGTAGTGCTGCTTTCCAGAGGCTGAGCTGTTGAAGTGTGACCACACAGCTTAAAGCACTCCCCGAGTGGCTTGGGAAGGGAGCTGGGAAGGAGAATTTGGGAGCTCAGCACAGCCCAGGATGGAGCAGCAGCAGAACAAAGTGAAAAGCAGGACCTGCACTGCCAGGCACCGACAGAACCACCCTGACCTGACTGTCCTGCTCTGCCTGTTTAGCCACAGCTGGCATCCAGTGGGATTCTGCAGGCTGAGTTTAATGCAAAAGAGACTAAACTGTGGTTTGGGGCAGGTACAAAATCCCTGGAGACAGAGACCAGAGCAGGTGACAGGAGGTGACATTCGAGGGGCTGTTTCCCAAGCCAAGGGCAGGTGGCTCCTCACTGTTTTACTTTATTTATTCCCCACAAACACAGAATTCAGTTCAGGTCTCTGAGCCATTCAATCAAGTTAAGTTTGGGTGAAATTTTGGAAAAAATGGAGTTGGGAATAAGCTTTTTAGACATCACTCTTTCCTTGTCTCTTCCTGCAGGGAAATCCAGCTCCTGCGGCGATTACGGCACAAAAACGTCATCCAGCTGGTAGATGTGTTGTACAACGAGGAGAAACAGAAAATATATCCTTTTGCACAGAGCTGTTGATCAGGTTTGAATTCCCACTGTTCCCTGCTGTAGTTTTTCTTTTGGGAAGGCCCTTTTGGATGTTTCTTGAGCTTAAATTTTTGCAGCTAATTTGCTTTCACTGCTGTTAACCATCCTGCCCGCCTGGGAGACTTTGCACACAAACACAAATTCACACAGACACTGATCAAGGCAATTTTATCCTCCCTTTGCTGGATTTTCTGTGACTCTGCCGCACTGAGAGCACTTTGCCTGGAACCAGTGTGGAAGTTCCTGGAGCTGATCCCTTGTAGCACAGTGTTATAAATGGGTGCTTTTATTTTTGACAGTGTTTTCTAACTACTGTCTTCTTATTACAGTACTCCAGAAAAGGAGTAATTTAATTGTGTGCGTTAATTAGATCAAACACTCTGCCACCAGATCGTTAGGATAAAGCAGTGTGACAACTTCTGCTTGTCCGTGGCCTCGACAGAGCAGGGGGACTGCGAGTCAATTACTGATAGAGAGATCCTGTTTAATTAAGGAGGAGGGAGGAGGCAGTGTGGGGAAAAGGAGCCCGAGAGAGACATCGTGTGTCGGTACCAGGTGATGACAACCCAAAACCATCCCTGGGAGATGGGATCTCTCCAAGGATGCTCCTTACTGGACTTTCTGAGCAGTGCTGGCCCACAGAGTTGGTTTTCAGTGCTTTTCCCTTGCAAGGACAGGTTGACTTTGTTATTTTTATCTTTATCTGCTCCTACCTCTCACAAAGTTTGTTCCTCCCTGTGCTGATTCTGGCAATAACTGGGGGAATTTTGCTGAAACTGGGAGCAGGAATTCATCCCTGATCTTGTTCAAAGCCTTCCCCAGCTCCTGGCTGGCACTGCCTGTGCCACATGTCCTGGGCTGCGACAGAGCAGACCTTGAGCAGCCACATGGGGAGCAGGTTTGGGACCAGATCCAGCAGAAAAGGAACTGTCTCCCTCAGGCTGCCCTGGGGGCAGGGCCCTTAGTCATGCACAGGGCTATGTTGGTTCCTTGCAGGAAGCATTGCCAGGTGAAAGCAGAGTTGGGCTTTAGGGGAGGGATGTCATCTTCCCGTTTTTCAATAAAAAGAAATCTTCATTTCCAGACCAAGCATTGTGGGATTGGAAATTGGGGCTGCGGAAGGATGGATTCTGTTCCAACCTGAGTGTTCTGTTGCTGGTGGAAGTGCACTGCAGGTGTGAGGTGTTTGTCACAGAGTCACAGAATGGCTTGGGTTGGAAGGACATTAAAATCCATCCCATTCCACCTCCTCCCCTGGGCAGGGACACCTTGCACTATCCCAGGTTGCTCCAAGCCCTGTCCAACCTGGCCTTGGACACTTCCAGGGATGGGGCAGCCACATCCCCAGCCAGAGCTTCCAGCTCTGGGCACCCTGTGCCAGGGTCTCCCCACCCTCACAGGCAAGATTTTCTTCCTAATATCCCACCTAACCCCTCTCTCTGTCAGTGTGAAGCCATTCCCCCTTGTCCTGTCACTCCATGCTTTTGTAAAAATCCCTCTCCATCTTTCTTGTAGGCTCCCTTCAGGTTAAGACAGTGTTTGAGCAACTCACCTAATCAAAGCCTTCAGTGATTTTCTGCGGGAAAGGGAAAGCTGTAGTGACTGGATTAAAAATATCAATGAGTTTTAGTGTTTAAGGGCTGTTTGCTGGCCTGCTGTGGCTGGCAGTGCAGAGCTGGTGGTGAATGGAGAGCTCATCCAGGCAGAAAATGAGCCCAGTTCCATGAGCAGCATCTCAGGGATCCTGTTACCAGTGGTTGTACAACTGAGTGTGGGAGCAGAACCCTTTGAGGAGGAGAACTGAGAGCTTGAGGCACCTGTAATAGATCTGCTCCAGCCTGGAGCTCTGTTGTCTAATCTGGTTGATGAACCTGGAGTGGATCAGTGACCAGGGATGGCTGAGGAGCAGCCTGGCTGTTAGTGACACCCAACCAGGCTGTCCTTGAGCCTTGTTTGCCTCCCAGGAGCTGGTCTGGATTATCTGCTGTCACTGTTATTCCCCTGACAGTGGGAGAGCCAGCGTCTCCACATCACTGTGATACAAGTAGTTCACACATCTCTTCCAGAGTAAGAAAGGATAGAAATGAATTTTGGGAGCTCTTTCTTCTGTTCTTGCTTTTATTGATTTACTGAGTGTCTTTGGGCCCATCATAAAATCTTGTTTAAGGTATATTTAGAGTATTTGAGGGTCTCTCTGAAGAGCAGCTCATGGGGAATGGAGCAGGAATTTAATGAGTTTTCAGTGTTTGGAGCTACTAGATGGATCACGCTGGAAAGGGGAAGGACAGTCTTCAGCCCAGATCCCACACAGGGCAGGAGTCTCCCTTCTGCCTCTCCTGCCCCTGTTGGCTTCCTGGGGCAAAAGTAACTTATTTTGGGCTTAGGTTAAGAAGGCACCTGCCAGGAATAATTAGTAACCAAAGGCGTGTTCAGGGTTTCTGGGGAGCCCTGGCAACCTCTGCTCTGTCAGGACACTCCCTGATGTTCCAGGGTCTGTTTTCCCAGGCCGCTCCAAGCCACACTTTGCCTTCAAAATCCCAGGTAGAGGAGGTATCAGGCAATTACAGCATCAGGCAGTCTGGTTCCCATTTTTTTTTGGCCCCAGCATTAAAGCTTACAGAGATAAAAACTGGGATGTGCTGCAAGGGAACAAATGCTGCAAAGTGCCACCAGCTCTTGGCATTCTGTTGTAACTGTTTTTATCCATGTGGTTTCCAAAAAGCTTCCCAGCTCTCCGGGGATCCTTTCTGCTGCTACTGGAACACTCCCGTGGAGCTGGGGGTAAGCAGCAGGTGTTCCATAGAGCACACAACTGGGTTGTTTGGGACAGGGAATGAGGAATAACCAACTTTGGGGAAGGTGGCGGGAGCTCAGTGTCACCTCAGGTGCAGAACACCCAGGGCACTGGGGGAATGTGCTACAGCTCTTCTGCCAGGGAGTTCCCAACTTTCTGTGCTCACTTCAGGGTGTTTCCCTGTTCTCTGTCGTGCTTGTGAGATCCCCAGCTTTGTTTCTGTGGAGTTCCCATCCTGTTCCAGGTCTGGTCACAGAGCTGCAGCTGCTCATTTGACAGAAGGATTTTCCTGTGGTGCTTTCCTGTCCTGTGGGAGCTGGAAGAACATCCCTCAGTACCTGGGGAGTGCAGTGCAGCCATTCCCTCTGGGATGGGGCTGCTGCCCATCTGAAGAGTGTTTAACCCTGGGGAGTGTCAACCCTGGAGCTTCCTTAACTCTGCCCTCACGTATATGGTGATGGAGTACTGTGTGTGTGGGATGCAGGAAATGCTGGACAGTGTCCCAGAAAAGAGGTTTCCAGTGTTTCAGGCTCACGGGTAAGTTCTGTTCCTCTCACCGCTGTGTTCTCGCGAGTGGAGAGCACGTTCTGCTCTACTCGGGCTGCGTTTGAAAGCAAATCCAGCTTTGTGCAATAATTTCATATTTTACACCCACGCAAAAAAAGTGAAAAGCTTTCCAAGTGGCAACAGGGATTGCCCTTAGATTCTGGGAGGAAAACCATCCTTCGATTGATTTTTCTGTTCCTTTTGTTTCACTTCCCGAGCTGCCCAACAGCCCCCCCGGTCCCTGTGCTCCTGCCGTGCCAAGGGGTGTGAGGGGGGGGAATCTCCTGCCTAAATGGAGGTCAAGCCACAGTTCAGCATCAGAAAAGACTTTAAAGGCCTTGGGATGGATTAGGGATTGGCAATATCCAGCATGATCTGGTAGCTGGGGTAGTTAGCTGGGATAAGCTGGAGCCCCTTTCACTCTGCAAGGAGAGAAACCTGAGAATTCCGGGAATAGATACAAAAACATTGTCAGAAGGATCAAATCAGAGCAGAGCAGAAAATCTGTGGCAACTACATAATTTTATGGTCACATTTTCATTTTATTTCAAGAGATCTCTGAGATTACAGACAGCCTAAGTGAAATTCAGACACATTAGTATTATTTCTGGGTATTATGAGATGAAACACTTGCCCATACAACTGCCAGGCTGCGTGTGGGTCACTCTGGTGATGGCCCAGAGTCTCTGACCACAGCAAAAAGCTCCTTTCTACTGGCTAAAAGTGTTTGATTTTTCCCCTCTGCCTCTCTCTGCAGGTACTTTTGTCAGCTTATAGATGGCTTAGAATACTTGCACAGCCAAGGGATTGTCCACAAGGATATAAAACCGGGGAACCTCCTGCTAACAACCAATGGGACACTAAAAATATCCGATTTAGGCGTAGCAGAGGTATGTGAGAAGCACAGCAAAGTCAGAATGGGACATTCTAGATTGAGGTCACCTCTGTGGTGTCATTGATTTATTGTGCATTTAGGCTTTTGTTCTGTTGCACTTGCAGAGTGCTCTGAGTGACTCTGAATATTTATTGCAATTGGCAAAGCACTTCTGTTGGTAACAGCATGAAACCTCCGCTCAGGAAGCACAGAGAAGGAAGATGTCAATCTTGGATGAGCCCAAAAGTGGGGGGAAATGGGGATAAGCTGCATAACCTTATCCTTCTTTTTATATGGAGACTGCCTTAGGTAGGAGAAGTGCAAGACTTGTCACTGTGGCGTGTGGCTGCTGTGGTGATGTGATCTCATCACGTGTAGATGTTCAGTAGAGGAGTTTTCCCCTTTTGTTTCCCAGGTGGAACTTTTCCAACAAGCACAGTTTGTTTTCCTTGGAAGCCTGACACCGTTTGGTCTCTCCTGCTGCAGGCATTGCATCCCTTTGCGGAGGACGACACATGCAGGACGAGCCAAGGGTCGCCAGCATTCCAACCCCCAGAAATTGCCAATGGCCTTGACACCTTTTCAGGCTTTAAAGTCGACATCTGGTCCGCGGGAGTGACGCTGTGAGTGCCCGGGAGCCCCCAGAAACTTCATAACTAATGACACCCTCTGATAGCTCAGTCCTGGCCTAGCTCTGCCGTCGCTGCTCTTGTGTGGTGGGGGGAGCAGAGAGGGGGGTGCTTCTCGCTCCTGTGGGTGGGTTTATGCTCCCCAAAGTACCTGTAATTCTGCACAAGGGGATCTTTGCTCTCTGTGAGTGACTCTGCAGCTGTTGCTCAGCCCCTAGAGGCACAACCAGGGCAGTAACAGAAACCACAAGTATTTCCAGTATTTATTTTTAAGTTTTTGCCGTCCCAGACTGTCAGGGAGATGTCCTGATGATTTTGACCCCTGTGAATGAAAAGCTGTGATGAAGACAGGCTAAGCTTAAAAAGGCTTTGTGCATATTGCCAAATATTCCTCTTTTGGTTTCCTCTTGGCTACTTTTGACTTATGTAGTCAGGTAAGAACTGAGTAGCTGTGTGCTGCTTCTCATCCTGCTTCTTCTGCCTCCACAGATACAACATCACAACGGGTCTGTACCCTTTTGAAGGGGATAACATCTATAAATTATTTGAAAACATCGGGAAAGGCGACTACACAATTCCAGAGGATTGTGGTCCTCCACTCTCAGACTTATTGAGAGGTGAGTTTTCCCAGCTGGTTCTAAAAGAGTAACATT
Source organism: Vireo altiloquus (assembly GCA_013396875.1). Lineage (NCBI taxonomy): Eukaryota > Metazoa > Chordata > Aves > Passeriformes > Vireonidae > Vireo > Vireo altiloquus. The sequence goes on from VZRF01007524.1 coordinate 12,041, forward strand.
TATAGATATAACAACTGCTCAGCTTGCACAGTGCTAGAGCTTCCTTCCAAGTGGGGATATGGGATCCTGTTAGACAGGGAGGTTATACTTACAATCTTAAAAGACTCTGGCAGATCTTCAGCTCTGGTATTTTCCTGAGATCCAGTAACCCCTGCACAGCTCGCAGCCACTACTTTATAGAGTTGATTCTTTCATTCTTTCTTGTGCTCTGAGAAGCTTTTACATCTAAAGACAAAGCCCACAAGAGGTTAAATTTAAAATGGCATCATAGCATTGATGCAGGTTTGGACAGTGAGAGCACTCAGATGCTGTGTCCAGGCTTTCCCTAATGTGACACACTGAGGACTCGAGGTCTGCTGTTCCCTCTTCATCAATCTCTGCTCTGGACTTATTTGTCTCGGTTCCATTTGTCTCCTTCCTACCAGATCCATAGCTGCAGGATATTGGAGCAGTTATAGGTGCCCAGTTTCACAGCAGGGCTGGGATAGGGCCAGGAGTGGCACTTTCTGGGGAGAAAGTTGTGGGGTTTTTTAGGTTTTTTTTTTTAATCCCCATCACTTATTGCAGCAGTTTGAGGTTTAGTGCTGAACAGTCTCTACTTGTGGAAGCTGAGCTGTTAGGCAGGACAGCAGCAGGCAGCCTGGTGAGCCCCTTTGGCAGGAGGTGGGATGTGATTCCAGCCCTTGGGAGAGCCTGACCAGCATTCCTAGTGCCTCCTCAGCAGCAGAACAGCCGAGTGCAGCCATGCTCCCCAACCCTCAGCACGGGCTCATCCTCTCCTTTCTCTTCAGCTCTTCGTGAGGAATCAGCCCCCAAGTGTGGGATGTTTGTTTCTTGTTTCACAATGGTTGTCCTGGTCCTCGTGCTTTGTGGGGTTGGCAAGGGGCTGGGGGGCACTGAGTGNATCGATTCAGGGACACGGCACCAGGCTCGGTGCAGGGCCCTGGCTCCAGGCTCGGTGCAGGGACACATCTCCAGGCTCGGTGCAGGGACACATCTCCAGGCTCGGTACAGGGACACATCTCCAGGCTTAGTGGAGGGACACATCTCCAGGCTTGATGCAGGGCCCTGGCTCCATGCTCAGTACAGGGACACATCTCCATACTCAGTGCAGGAGCCTGGCTCCATACTGGGTGCAGGGACACATCTCCAGGCTCGGTGCAGGGCCCTGGCTCCTGGCTCTGTGCAGGGACACATCTCCAGGCTCGGTGCAGGGCCCTGGCTCCTGGCTCGGTGCCGGCCGTGCCGGCGGCAGGTGGTGCTGTCAGTCCGAGCTCTTCCGCTGCCGCCGCCAGGGCTCCCCCGGCCCCTCGGCATCAAGGAGCTGCCAGACCCCCGCAGCCCCCCTCAGAGACTATTTTAGCTTCCCTGGCCCCATGCCAATGATGAAATCAGTTATTTCCATGTGTTTCCAAAAGCATTAGCCAGCTTTAGCAGCTTTCCGAAGGCGTTACATAAGGCAGCGCTTCCAATGGCGCTCGGCACAGTCGGGATCCGGCTGCTCCGCTGAGCCCGACACGGCAGCTGCTCACAGCCTGATGTGCCTCACTTGTACCTGCCAGCCCCAGGGAACAGTGGCCCGAGCTCCGTGTGGCATTTGCCTTGTGATTGCTGACTCCAGACGTTGCTTTTTAACGAGCTGGGAATTGCCCAAATGGAGCAAATCCCGCAGTCCTGTAGGTCCGGCGGCAGCTCTCCTGAAGCATCCAGCAGAACTCCATGGAGGTTTGTGATCAGCCTCGCAGCTGCACTTAGTGCTTCCCCCAGGGAAAAGGAGCGTGGCAGTTTTCTCTGTTCCTGGGCTGAGGATATTGACAGCTTAAAATCTTGTGCTTCATTAGCACAATAACTCCCCTCCCAGTTCTCTTCCCACCTCTGCGTGAGATCTGGAGCCAGAATTTCCTACTCTTCCCTCTGCCTGATTTTACATGGAGGAGCCTTGAATCTGGTGCCCTTTGTCCATCTCTTGCATCCTCATGCTGTCTGTCTGTCTGTCTGCATCCCTTTCATGCTTGTGCACCACAGAGGTGGAAATAGAGTGGGTTTGGTGGGGAGAGGAGCTTGTCTGGGAGGAGGTGGCTGCACCCCTTTCTTTCAGGGCAGTAGGAAGCCCTGAGGATGCCTTTTCCTGTCCTCTCTCCCACCTGAGCACACAATCTCTCATCCCTCATCTTGCTGTGTACAAGCTGCTACATTGTAAAAGCTGGAAAAACCTTCTGGTAGTCCCCTTACTTGGTGTGACACACATTTTCCAGTGGTCAGCATGCCGGATGGCCTCGAGTGGGATGAATTTTGGGGTAGGATTGCCCCAGCTCTGCCCGCTCTGGAGGCTCAAGCAGCTCCCCAGTATGTGCTGAGGCCCAGGGCTGAGCTGTGCAGTGGTGGCACCACGTAGCTATGGTGACAAACCTGGATGCTTTATTTAGTTCCTGCTTTTCCTCCAGAACATCTGCATTTCCTGGTTGGTGCCCGCTCCCCCTGCAGCAGGCTGGGGCTGAATCCATCGCCTGTGGATCAGATACTGTCAATGGCTGTGTTTGTGTGAGCAGCACAGACACCCCCAGCTCAGCTCTGTCGCTCTGGTGGTTTTGTCTCATCTTTGTGTTGCTTTGAAAGGCTCTAAAAGCCCTCTCAGGGCTGCGAGTGCCTGCTCTGGGTTTGAGTGAGGCAGAATTCAGTGCAGCAAAGTGCTCATTTCCTCTGTCTGCCAGGGCTGTGCTGACCACAGGCCCCACAGCCGGGCTGTGAAACAAACACACTTTGTAAGGTTTTTTTTGTTCTTCTGTTGACTACTTTTGTAGTGTGTCTTTACTTTTTCTTCCCCTTGAGCTTGTTTTTATCTTTGTTCCCTTTTTCCAGAAGAGCAGAGTTTAGAGGACTTAAGGCTTCAGTGGTATTTGGCTTGTAAAGAGACTCGCATGACAGTATATCCTCCAGATTAGTTGGGATGCTGTTCCTTGTTTTGTCTCCCTAATCAGGGATGAAGCTTTATTTATACTCCTCAGGGATGGAAGGAAGAAGGGCTGGTGCTGTTTTGTGTGTGCAGTCAGGAGAGATGTGTCAGAGTGAAAGAGTTTATAAATAGCCTTAAGGTTCTTCTGGCAGCATCTGCCCGCGGCTTATCAACTCCTGTGCACTTTGCTTCTGGACCAGAAAAATGCACAAGGTCAGCTTTCCTCCTCCTGGCCTAATAGACTTTTACTGGAAGAGGAAGCTCTGAGGCTGCAGCTCTGCATTAATCAGCGTCTGAATTGATTTCCAGGCCCTGTGACCTGGGACTTGGTGGTTGGATCCTCAGCAGTTTGTTTTCTCATTTCCATGACCTTTCCTTGCTGGGACAGTGAGAGGATGCATCCTGGTGGCAGTGGGACGCTTTAATTCTGCTGTGGCAGGAGTCCCCAGGGCTCTCTCTGCCCATCCAGAGGCCTGTCCTGGACCACAGGCTCGGGATTTGCCTGCAGAGGGAGTTTGTGGCCGGAACACCCGGCCGAGTGCAGAGGGAGGGAGAAGGTCCTGCCTTATTTACAGGTTGGCCTCACACTGCTTTTACAGTGGTTGTTAAATGTTGATCCAAGTTGGAGACTGCAGTGGAATCCAGGTTGAGTTCATTAACCTTGCTGTTGGATTTCTTCCTTCCTCTCCAGTCCCACAGCTGAGACTGTCCCGTGTTCTGAACTCCAGCAATTCTGCCCTGGGAACACAGTGCTGTGCCTGTCCAGGATCACTGAGTGTGTGGGCTGGGAGTTGTGAGGAGCTCAGGGCAGATCCACGATCTCCAGTTTCTGGGTTGTCACTTGATGTGATTTAAAAGAGTTTTAAACTGTTGATGTGCTGCAGAGGACAGGATACCCCTATCTGGGCACGATTGTGGTGTCTGTTCTTATCAGTTTAATATCTGATACAGCCTCGATGAGAGGACTTCATATTTTAGGAATAATTTCCTCATGAAAAGGGTTGTCAGGCACTGGAAAGAGGCTCCCCAGGGAGGTTTTGAGCCTGGACACGACACTCAGTGCTCTGCTCTGGGTGACAAATTAGGAATCAGCCGCAGGTCAGACTCGGTGATTTTGTGACACCCCTGTATGAGCCCAGCGAATCCTCCGGGAACACCGGGGAGCAGAGGTTGGAGTTGGGCCTCCCAAAGCATTCCCTGGCACAGCCTGTCCCATCCCTGCTCACAGATAAACTCCAGGGAAGTCTTTACCCTAAATGGCCGCGAGCAGCAGCTCCTGCAGGCAGACGCTCGGGGATGACTTGCCTGGTGAATAGAACATGATGTTTTGTCTTGCTGAAACCTCTCTTCACTGCAGGACTTGAGCCACGGAGCTGCCACAAGTGACTCAGAGCTGAATGTATGAATGCACATTTTCAGCGAGGGCACTTTCCGTTTTCTTTCAAACGTTGCCCCAAATGCAGTCATTTTTCATTGTAGTAAAAATTCCTTTCGCTCGATTATTTTCCTTCTGCCTTTTTAATGGCTTGAGAGCAGCAGCTCCCTGTGCTGTGGCTGTTTGTGACTACTGCTCTTGGGCCTCTTTTAATCATTTACCTTAAACTTCTTCCCCAGCTTGTACTGGTTTCATCTGGTAAATGCCTTAAATTTCAAAAACACCTTGAAGTGTGGTCTTTAAATAAATCAATGAGGGGGAGTGGGTGGTGTCCTGACTTTCCTGTTTCTGATGACATTAATAAGAGATCCCAACTTGTTCTTGTCCCCTAAACTTCATGTGAGAGCTCTTTGCAGCCCTATTTCTTAAAAAGAAAAAAAAAAAGCCAACTCATTTAGGCAGCTCAGCTGTGAAACTGTCTGATCATCTTATTAATAGGTTCTTTAATTAGGTGTGGGATTTTTTTTTTCCTCTGAACTTACTTCTTTTTCAGTAAGAGGAGAAATTCCATCTGAACGTGAGAACTCCTTTGCTGGCAGGGTTGAACTCTGCAACAGGTTGCAGTGAGGAGAGTTGTAGAGTTTCCATCCTGAGAGACCTTCAAAACCCAGTCCAAACAATCCAGAACTCTGAGGAATTGGGCTCTGAGGACTCCAGTGCCCTGAGTTCCTGAGCCAGGGGCCTGGGATGCACCTGACCTGTGACCTGCAGAGCTCTTCCTGGATTGCTTTAACCTACTTCGTGTGATGTCATGTGGGTCAGTAGTGATCCCATCTGCCTTAAAGCTCTTAATGCTGTCACCAGCATGGATGAACCTTCCCAAACTGCCAGGCCAGAGTGTATTTTGGGTTCTGAGGGGAAAATAACTTCAGTCCTTCCCCACTGTACTCTTCTATCCCCCCCTCTTTGCCCATATCCTGATCTGATGTGATATGAATGGCTTGACAGGGAAGATGTTTTGGAGCAGCTTTTGTTTTCCCATGTGGGGTGCTTATTTATCTCTTCTGTGACCTTTGGGATTGCAGGATCTTACCTGCAAGGCCCTTGCAGCTTCCTCCTTGAGTTAGGACGTGTCTTTCCAGCCCTCCCTTCCCAAGTGTTTACCCAGATGTATCTCCCACCCCTGTGTTCTCAATGTGTCCTTGTCCTGGCTCTCCCTGCCACTCTGCACCGTTTGCTCCTGTCCTGACTTTCTCAATTCCTGTTTGACAGTGGGTGCTGCTTCCCAGACCTTTCTGATTGCTGGAGATGGGCTCCTCCTGTTCCCACCCATCTCCAAACCCTCACTCTTCATGCAACCTGTGGAAGACTTGACAGTGCAGGCGCTTCAGAAGCAACAGGGGATCATCCAGTAAAAGCAAAACTCCTTGTGGTGTTCAGCCATGAGGCTTTGTTAATGTTCATTAGGTGGATATATTCCTGGAATCTTCACTGGAGAATATCTTGGATGCTGCTGGATGAGACTCCCAGGGTTCCATGGGCTCATTTCTGAAGAATATGGCAAAATTTGCTCCTTCCCTTCTCCTGAGTTGTGAAGCTTCTGAAAGGCAGTGGAGCAGAGTGGGCATCCCAGGAGGCTGTTTAAGGAATCCACCTCCCTCTCTCCTGGAGAGAATAGGGATGAGCTGCTTTTCCTCTCCCCACTCTGCTCACCACCCACTCCAGCTACCTCAGCAGATGATCCCAGAAATCCAAGTCCTGCCTAGGGCACAGGGATGGGGAGCAGGACAATTTTTTTTGTTGGTTCTTCCCGTCTGCACCTCAGAATAGAATTCCACTAGATCAGAGTATCTGGGACACTGTTAGCAACTGGACATATGCCGTGCCTGAGGCTTTGGCTCTTCCATGGAGGAGGTTCAGTGGAATTATCTCTGAAATGCAAAATCTTGACGTTCTTTGCCTGGAGACTTTCTTGGGGCTGTGATGGAGGGCTGGACAAGCCTCAGTCCCTGCACTGGGAGGGAGGGAGGACAGGACTGTACCCTCTTTGCAGGTGGGAAGCTGAGGAACAGACTGGATCGGGTCAGCAATGGGATTGGGATTTTATGCTGAGCTTCCTGTGACCAATGGAGCAAATCCTGCCTGGAGCTGCCAGGACTGGACACAGCACGGCTGTCGGGGAGGGAGAGGGAGGGAAGGGCAGAGCTTTGTGCTTCCTGGCTTCGGCTCAGCTGAGAGTGTCTGTGATCACACCTGGACTTTTTTTCCTTCTTTTCAGGGATGCTTGAATATGACCCAGCCAAGAGGTTCTCAATACAGCAGATAAGGCAGCACAAGTGAGTGTTATCAGTCCTTCTCTTCCTGCTTCTCCTGTACCTGTGCTCCTGCTCTCACCTCCTGTTTCCTTTTGACAGCAAACACATGGAAGTCACTAGATCTCCTTCCTCCAGCTCTGCTGGGGCTCTGGCAACCTCCACTTGGCTTTTTTCCTCCTATTAGAGCATCCGGTGGGGCACTGGAATTGCTAACCAGTAAATAAGGAATATGTTGGAAGTCTGTTCGTGGCGTGCCTGCTTCTGGATAATTAAGGGTTCTGGATAATTTTTTCCAGAGGCCAGCAAGTACTAATGGAGCAGAGCAGGAGGTCCTGAAGGCTGTGTTATTGAAGTAGGACTGTTCAGTAACGTGTGTTAGTTCTGGCCAGTCTGGGGACAGAAATATCCCCTGGTATTTGCTCCATATGGAGTCAGTATGTGGAAAAGCGTTCCAGGACAATAGGAAATTTTTTTTTTCTTTCTCTTTAATATCACAGTCCTCCCTCCCCCGTATCCTCCCCCATTTTCCGTGCCATAGTCAGGGGGGGAAATGCCCCGTTATCACTGAGGAGGTTTTTTTTAAAGGATCTGTTTGAACACGCTGGCTCCAAGCAGAGATTTCCTGGGCGGATAAAAGTACAAGAACAAAAAGCATCATGAGGCTGCTTCACTGCGGAGGCTGCATTAGCTTATCTCCTCTTGGAATGGGAAGTGCTTCTGAGGACAGGCAGAGCTGCCTCTGGACTGCAGCTGCTCGGCCTGTGAGCCTGCCCAGATCCTTTTGGGAGCTGTGTAAACACAAGGATGTGATCCAGGGTGGTGCTGAGCCCACTCCAAGCTGCAGGAACAGCGCTGCTTTCCCCTCGTGGCTTTGGAAAAGCCTTGTGCTGTGAGGTGATGGTCCCTAGGAGGTGCCCAAGGAGCCACAGCCAGAACCTGAGAGGCCTGAGGTGCAGTGGGGCTCTGCAGGGAGCCACTGGGACCAGCTCCAACAGGGATTGGAGGGACCAGGGTGCAAGCAGGGCTGAGGGGGCATGATTTCTGGAGCTGCTCAGGCAATTAATTAAGTGTCAGGACGACTTTTGTGGTAGCCAAGCCCCGTGCCTGGGTTGTTTCAGGGGCTCTGGGAGCTGCCAGGTGCAGGCACCTTCCATTCGAGGCTGCCTTTCCCTGCATCTGCCTCCCAGTACCAGTGGCCATGACCAGAGGGGATTAGCTTGCCGTGCCTTGTCAGGAAGCACTGGAAAGAAGCAGGAATTGTCTATGGAGTCATCAGTAGGTGTTGAGAAAAGCACTAAAAGCACTTCCCTTCCTGTGGCTGCAGTGGCTGCCCCTGAACTCAGGCACTGCCCTGGGCCCTCTTGGGTCACTGCTGGGTGATTTAAGCTGGTTCCCCAACTCCAGATGCTCTATTTTGCCCTCCTCCCACATGGCAGCGAGTTTTTGTGTCAGCATTGCCCAGCTGGAAGCACGGAGGGGTCTCCAGAGACTCTGCCTGTAGTTAGAAAGCTGGAGAAACTGGAGCACGCCTCTGGCACGGGGCAGCCACGGAGCTCCTCAGCTGCTGTGCCAAGGCTTTTCATCCCACAGCACCAAGAGGGGCTGAGGAAAGGCTCTACCTGCAAACCCAGGAGCATTTCCAAGGCTTAGGCTCTTATTAGTTTTGTGTGAGCTTAGCCAGTGCTTCTTAACAGGCTTTTCTCCCCTATTAGTAATTGCCTCCTTCCTCCTGCTGTGGCATCTAGTAATTACATCAAGCACAGCAGAGCTTGTGGCCTGGGCCTTGGATGTGTCTGTCCAGCTTCTTTTTGTGCTAAAGAATCCAGAGCTTGGTTCTCCTGCCTTTTCTTTAAATAGAAGCTTAGCCCTGATACTTAACCTGACCCTGTTTTTTTTTTTTTTTGTAAATGGAACACAGCAGTCAGGACAGCAGGCAGCCATTCGGGTATTGGCAGAGGGGTTTGGGAAAGCATTTTGGTAAGAAGAGGTTTGATTTCTAGAATCCTTAGATTTCATGTGTTGGGGGGAGTAAATCATTAATGATTGCGGGTTTCTCTCCACTCCTCCCCCCAAAAGCATGTGCTAAGGACAGGAACTAAACCGGAGAAACATCAAGCGACTTCTCCGGGCTGCCCTGCTGGGATGGATCCCAGCTCAAACCAGAGTCACCCTGTGCCTTTCTGTGCTGCTGGAAGTCTCCTTTTATGTCTTTGAGCTGCTGCTCCCAGGGACTCACTCATATGGACAGTCAGGATCATCAAAGTGCTCTGAAATCAGCAGGAGCAGCCCCTGGGCCCCGGGCAGGGGTTTTGCACTGGAGCTGTTGGACCAGGCTCGTGTGAGGATGGTGGGAAGGGGCCATGCTCCCCCGTCCTGTGATCCCGAGGGAAGCGTCACAGGGCAAGTGTCCTGCAGCCACAGAGCTGGGGTTCAGGATCCTTCCTTCCCCACTTCACCTTCCATAAAGTATGAAGGCCCTTGCAGTGAGATCAGGGGCACTGAGGAAGCACCAAGGGAGCACAGAGTGCTCCTCCCTAGGGAGCAGAGCTGCAGGAGGCAGGGCAGGCATCCAGGCAGCCCAGCAATGATAATCCAGCCATTCCTCCCATTATTCCTGTCAGCTATTCCAAATGCTTTTCCCCCTGCAGCAGCAGAGGAATGCTGGAGGAAGAGTCTGCTGAGTTTCATCCCTGCCAGCTGCCTTCCTCCCTCCTCACTCCTGCAGCTGAGCCTCATCAAACTCCTGTCTCTGCACTTTTCCTGGAATGGGACAAAGCAAAATGCTGCTCTGTTCAACCCAGTCCGTGCAGAGCAGACCTGGAGTTGGAAATGGAAATGAGTTAAACTTCTCCCAGCCTGTCATCTCAGAGCTTAGGAACTGCCAGAAGCCGGCCCCTGAATAGCAGTGGAAGAGCCTGGAAACCTACTTTCCCTGGAAGGATCCGAGTGGGATGGTGTTCAGTGGAAAACCAGTGCTCATAGCTCAACTCTGTGAATATTTGGTGCTTCTGGGATGGGGATTGTAGGGCAGGGAGGAAAAGCTGCCGAGAGTCAGGGAGTTCCAACCTGCTCCCTCGTGGATTATCCACCACCTCCCCTCTGCCCTGTGCTTTTGCTGAAGGGCTTCCTGCTCACACACTGCATTTTGTTACTAATTCACTGACCTGCTGCAGCACTTAAAGTGATGAAGTGGATGCAGAATTCTACCTCTGTCCCTTGTTTCCAAGGCAACCATCTTCCCTTCCCTCTCCACAAGTGTCACACTTAATTTGTTCAGGCGCGGATCCGATTGCAGGAGTTCATAGCACGAGAGGAGAGGCACTTCCACCTTTTATTAGTGGAGGTGCAAATTAACCTGCAGGGCTGGGGTCTCCTCCTGCCCGCCTGGGCTGCTGTGCTGCTTTTCCCAGCACCTGTGGGGTTTGGAGCATGGCTCTAAGATGCTCTGGGATGCTGTGCTGTACAAAATTGGGTACCAAACCCCTTGGAAATCTGTGTGGTGCTGCTGAGGGCTCCTTTGCAGGGGCTGACTCTGCTCCTGGGCTGCATTTGAGGGAGGGAGAGGGGTTTCTCTGAGCCTCTGCTGCTGCCTGTGCACTCGTGGGCTTTCCCTATCCCTTTTCCATCGTGCCAGGCAGTGATCTCCCCTCAGCAGGACACAAAGAAGCATTCCTCTTCCTTCCTGAGGCACCTGGATCAGTCTTCTGTCCTCTGGCAGCACATGGAAGGGCTCTTTCCTTCTTCTACACACATTCTGCAAATCAGTTTTGTAACGCCGTGTGTTAAAGGACTGAGTCTCCAGAACTCCTCGTAGGAGTCTGAGCCATCCCTGCCACCTTCAGTCCCACCACCAGCTGGGAGAAACTTCTCTTTTCATACTTTTGTTTCTTTCTGAACCTGACTGAAGAGCTTGGGCATCTCTTGATCCAACAGGAGCTGGAGCTGTGATTGCAGGGACACTGCTGGCGTGTGCTGCCTTTCCCTGGGACATCGTGTGCCTTCCACAATTGCCTGTGAGGGAGCTGAGCTAAACTGGAACCCTGTTAGCTCCTGCTTGTGGTGACAGTGACCTTCCAGGGAGCTCGAGGCCATTACATGGCATCACAGGAGGTGGAGAATCGCTCGTCCTGACCCTGGCTGGCAGGGCAGGGATCTGCAGCTTGGCATCTGCTCTCAGAGAAAGCCATCCCTGTGCAAACCAAGCCAACTGCAATGTTTGTGACCCAAATGGGAAGTGAATAGCTGGGAGTGTTGGAAAGCTGCAGCTGTGCTTACAAGATTCTTATTTTAACCTTGCTTATACCAGGACTTGAAAAGAGCAGAGGGAGGACTTGTGATGGGAGATCTGAGCTTGGGAGCTGCAAGCCAAACGGGCTCATTAAGCACTGGGCAACTCAGATTCCTCTTTTCCTTCAGTCCTTGACCCTTGCTGTCTTATCTCCCTGTGGCTGACAGCAGCCGTCTGGGCACCACTTCTGCCTGGCAGGATCACAATTAACGCTTGTGCCACTGCTGCCAGGGGGTTCTGAGCTTTGCAGACGCCTCAGTGAGCTTGTGGAATAGAAAGAAATAATCCCTTACTACTGCTGCCTTCACTCTGAAGCATTTCTAAGCCACTCCCAGCCCTTTGAAACAGACACCAGGGAGGAATCTGCCTCTTGCAGGGGCATGTTCTACACAAGGGTCACTTCTGAGATAGCCAAAATAATTTCTTTGCCCTCAGGGTTAAAGCAGCTGCCACAAGCACCGGGTAACTCTGTGTGTGTGTGTGCCAGTGCAGTTGGCTCAGAGAACATCCCTGAAACTGGGAATATTTGGTGGAGCAGGGCACTCATCAGTAGGGCTCTGATTCAGGCTGTGGTTTGGGTTGTGGTGAGGGCAGGGGAGGAGGGGCTTTATCTCATGGCCATCGCTGACCAGGAGGTGCTGCTTTCTGGCTCAGGCAGTGGCTTCCTGAGGCAGATGAGGGTGTTCCCGGAGCCAGTGGTCCTCAGCTGAAGAGCAAATCTTCACTGCCAACCTCCAGCACCAGCACAGAAAGCGGAATGTCTGTCCCTGCTGGAAAATCCTTGCCAGGAAATACTCCACTACTCCGTACAGAATTGCTCGAGGCTCCTTCCAAGAGGTCTTTGATTTTTCTTAGAACTTCAATGGATTTCTCTTCTCACTCTCTATCCTCATTACCATATATGCATATGCAAGTGTTTGAAATCACCTCCCGGAGGATGGAAGCATAATGACTGGAGTACAGTGATTCAGGTTTCTGCTGCTAATAAAAACCTATTTTTACTCTCCTGGTAAGTAGGACAGGAGGGAAGGGTAAGGCAGAGCTGAAATACAGCAAAATAAAAACACCAGTTGCTGTAGACTTCCAGGCTTTTCCCCTTTAAAATTCTCCTTTTAACAGCAGTCACTCTGATCTCATTTGTCCTGGATATTCCCTTCTCCCGAGGTCTCTGGTGTTGAGCTTGGATCCCTCAAGCCCCAGTGCCCCAGGCAAAACCAGCTGGTGGCTGGTGGCTGGCGGCTCCTCTGCCCCTGTGCTGCTGATCCTAGCAGGGCAGATCAGCCCAGGCTGGATTTGCTGTCTTGGCAGTCACTTCCTCGATGAACGCAGTCTCCAAGGAAGGGAAATGGATTGATCCGATTAGGAGAGTGGTGTGCCACACACGTCACCGAGGGAGCCACCCGAGGAAGCCACCCATGGGATCTGTGAGGAGCCCTTGGCCACAATCGAGTTACGCTGGTCCCGCTCCCTTCCTGCCAGCCCAGCAGCTTAACTCCTGTAGTGCCACTTCAGGATCCAGAGGTGACACTTGCCAGCTGAGATCTGCAGCAGTTCCTGTCCCTCTCTCCAAACAACACCTTCCTCCCTGCAGACAAGGGGCTGCCTGGCTCTAAAACTCAATTGCTGCAGAGAAAACAGTTTAAAGATGCTAATGGTGAAGCTGTTTCTGGATGAGAGTTCACCCCCCTCCTTGAATCCTGCCTGATTTGTCCCAGTAGCTGCATTTCCATTTGTTTATCTCCTCACTCCTCGCTTTTCCTGATAGTTTTGTTAGAATCCCACTTTTTTTTAGGCCGACTGTCAAAGCAGTGTAAGACTAGAGCAAAATGATAATTACAGCTCTGCGCAGGAGGTGCCTTCAGCCTTCCTTCCTGAAAGGAATTTGGAACTGGGGTGATAAAAACCAGATGGCTCAGGTTGGTAAGAGCTCTTGGGCTGGCTCAGGCCCTCCTCCGTGGTTGGAGGCCAGGAGTTACTAGATGCCAACTGCAGGGTGGGAAGCACTTGTGTCCCATCAGGCTTGTGTGGGCTGGAAAGGTGTGTTAGAGGTACCTGGCTCTGGAGGAACTTCTGTTCCTCACCCACATTTAAGGGGTCACTGGGAGTGTGGAGGCTCCAGCAGCGCTTCCAGGAAACTTTGGGTGCCCACATGCAGCCCTGGGAGATGTCCCAGACAGTCTGGAGTCAGAGCTCTGCTATGGGAGTACGATGAAAACCTAAGAGGTTTATCCCATCTGGCTCTGGGATGCTGCTGGGAAGCAGCCTGCTAGATTCCTGATCTGATTAAGAACAGCTTTCGGAGCCGATATCCTTTCCTGGCCAGATGGCAGCATGGGGGTTTGGTGGTGATAGGAGTCCCTTGAGACAGAGAGGGGATAAAAAGATCAAGTAGAAGCGTTTCTGCTGTGGCCTCGGTGAAAACTGGCTTTTAGAGGAAGCTGCTGCAGTGACTGCCCCTCTCCTCAGGCTGGGATCCTGCAAACTTGTGTCTGTTGGGCTGGATCAGCCTCAGCTTCAGGCTAGAAGTTCCTTCTGGCCTGCTTGCTTGGATAATAAAACTCAGGAGCTCTGGCAGCTCTGCCGATGTGTTTTGACTTACAGGTAGTTTGGGGTGGAGTTGGTGATGGGGAGAGCGGCCCTGAGCTGCATGTCCAGGTGTTGATCTGCCCTCTGGGCCTGTCTCTCTGTTCCTGTGCTGTTCCCAGTGTGTCCTGCAGCAGACTCCAACACCTGGCCAGACCTTTTGGTTCCTCCTGTCCTGCCGTGGGTGGAGCTCCCAGCTCAGAACATTGGGGTGGGCTGGGGCCATCCTCAGGGGGAGGATTCCTGCATGCTTTGTGCACTGACCCAGCTCTGCCCTTGGGCTCTCTGCAGCTGGTTTAGGAAGAAACATGCTCAGGCAGAGGCGCTGGTGCCCATCCCTCCCAGCCCCGAGACGAAGGACAGGTGGAGGAGCATGACGGCGGTGCCTTACCTGGAAGATCTGCATGGCTACAATGAGGAAGAGGATGATGACTTGTATGACATTGAAGATGATATCATCTACACTCAGGACTTCACAGTACCAGGTAGGGGAGAAGTGGTTGGGGTTGGGGGTTTTTTTTTATGTTTAAAGCTTTTTTTAGGAAAGGCCTCGAGGTCTGAATAATCCTTTCAGCAGAGGAGGAGACTGTTGGTTGTGGAATGGTGTGAATGAGCCATGATGCTCCAGGTTCCTCAGTCCTTGATTTGACCAAGCAGGATGCTCCTCCCTGTGTTACCCCTGTGCCAGCTTCCTCCCTTCTCCCAGGAGCAGCTGCTGCTGGACTCTGCTGTTCAGCATAGTTCATTCTTTGGACCAGTTTTACTAGAATGAGTTATTTGGGAGCAGAGCCCTGAAATGACTCTGTCTTCAGGGTATATGGTGCACCTGAGGGATCCCTTCCACGCTGGGAGACTGGTCCCAGCATGGTCCATGCCAGTGCTCCTCAGCTCCATGTCCATCCCAGCCTGGCCCATGCCAGTGTTCCCCTGCTTCATATTTATCCCAGCCTGGCCCATGCCAGTATTCCCCTGCTTCATATTCATCCCAGCCTGGCCCATGCCTTCCTCAGCTCCATGTCCATCCCAGCCTGGCCCATGCCAATGTTCCCCTGCTTCATATTCATCCCAGCCTGGCCCATGCCTTCCTCAGCTCCATGTCCATCCCAGCCTGGCCCATGCCAGTGTTCCCCTGCTCCATGTCCATCCCAGCCTGTCTGGCCCATGCCTTCCTCAGCTCCATGTCCATCCCAGCCTGGCCCATGCCAGTGTTCCTCTGCTCCATGTCCATCCCAGCTGAGCAGGATGAGCCCCATGCAGGCAGGTGTCTGAGGCTGGGGATCCCCTGCAGAGCAGTGACACCAGGAACTTCACCCTCCTCACACAAATAGCAGCATTTAAACCCAAATCAGAGCTGTCATGGCAGATTACTGGAAGGTCTTCCGTGTTCTCTATGTAATTTATGCTGTTTCAGAGGGGTTAGGGACCCAAAGGCTGAGAGGGGCTGGTGAGGTGGGATCCCCTCAGCACTGGGAACACGTGGGAGGAGCAGGGTGAAGAGGGTCCCAGCACAGACCCTCGCTGGGTTTGTGAGGCATTGCAGAGGTGGGGGCAGCTGCAGAGAGGAATAAATGTGAATTTTTCCACCCAAGTCTTCCTGCAGCATCCCTTTGAACCTGCTCGCTGCTACATTTCTAGCAGTGATCCCATATTAAAATATAAATTAAAAACCCCCTTGTACATGGGGAATGAGTTCAGCTGTGGCTCTGCTGGGCAGCCAGAGCAGGAGTGGGAGTGACTCATGGGTGGGGGTGGGTGTTGGGTTTGAGGGGCGGGGGAAAGAGGAAACCTCATTAAATCCTGTGTTCTTCAGAGGAAGAAGGGGCTTTGAGGAAGTGCTTTCATTTTTAAAGGGTTATTTAAAGATTTATGCAGCTCTGTGGGGAGATGTAAATGTTCCAGGCCCCTGGTTCAATCGGTGTTAAACATCCCATCCAGGGAAGTGCCGAGGAGAGGATGGAGGAGAGGATGGCTGTGGCCTGGAGGCAGAATCCTCTCCCCACTCTTCCTGCAGTGAAGGGATGTGAGCGTCCTGCTCCTTGCTTTTGTGCTGCCTCAGGTCTAGAGGCCGAGTTCTGCTCTTTCATTAACCCCTCCTCTGCTGCAGCCCTGTCCTACATCACCTCCTCCTGGGTTTTTCTATCTAAGGCTGGAAAATACAGCCAGGACTGGAGCTTCTGAGCCAAGCCTGATGATTGGGAAGGTGCATTCCTGGCTGCTCACGGTGCCTGTGTGCTCAGTCTAACAAACAGCGATTCAAAACCTCTTTGCTGGTGTTATTTTGAAACCTTTTTTGGTGCCTGAATGAGCTGGATGCGGAGCCATTAAGAATGTGAGGGGTGGCAGGGATGAGCAGCCGCGTTCCTGGTTCCTCTCTCTCGGCCCTCCCTTTATTTATCTTATTTTTAGCCCTGCTCGTGGTGAGGGTGAGGTGGGCAGGAGCTGCTCGGGCAGACGCAGCGCTGGGTCAGCGGTTCCGCGGGGGCAGCAGTTGCCAAGACTTCAGCCCATGCTGAATTTTTATTTTCATTAATTTGAACGTCAGCAACTGTCATTGGTGAAGGAGGTAAAATTAGCTCACGATTCACCTCCCTCCTTGGTATCCATAATAGACTCCCGGGACTGTGCTTTTGAAGCAGGGAAGGAGGGGAGGAGGGAAGAGTCACACAAAAGACAAATGAGCTGTTTGGATGGATTCTTTTTTCCCTCCCCAGTCAGAAATGTTAATTGACTTGGCCCGAGTTCAGCCGAGGGAGGAGAAGGAGAAGTGCTCAGCTTTGCTCTGAATGGGGTTGTTTGAGGCTCTGCAGTCGTGCCGGTGGGATGGAGGGATGGGAGGAAAACCCTGGAGCTCTGGGGGACTGCAGCCAGGCTGGGCTGGGCTGGGGCTGCAGCCTGACCCTGGGGGCTCTGGGTCTGGTGTGTCCCCCCCTCTTCTGAGCCCTTTCCAGCCATCGCCCCTCCAGAGGGGTCAGGGATGATAGCAGGGCCATGAGCTTTGTGCTGCTGAGCCTCCTGCTGTGCCAGAGGCAGTGGCACACACCCTGGGAGGGACAGGGCACCCCCATCACCACAGTCCCTTGTGGTGAGCTGGGCCAGGAGCTGCACCCCTGCTCCAGGGTGCCAGGCTGGGCACTGCAGGTGCCACACCGGCTCCAGCAGTGCCGTGGTTGGATGCCCAGAGCCTGGAGCTGTCCCTGGCCAGTCAGCCCCTCTCTGTTCCCATGGCAGGAGCGCCCAGGTAAGCAGCCACAAGGCAGCGATTGAGAGCTGTGGCAACACTGGAAGGGATACAGGGGGAGATGGGGAAGGAATTGATTGCACATGTGTAACCCGGAACACATCCTCCCATCCCTCCCCATCTCTGGCAGTGGCCAGGGATGATGTGACAGGGCTCAGGGGTCTGAGGTGGGACCCCCACTGTGTACCCCCAGAGGAGAAGCAGCTCTCCCACCACCCCTGCCTGTCCTCCCCCCAGCTCCCAGCAGTGGGGTGATCGTTGGCGCAAGCGGAGCTGACGTCCCGCCCGGCCTTGGCGGAGAAAGGATTGAGCATCCTTTAAAGAAAATTATACATAATCGTCTTACAGCCTTTGCTTCCACTCAAACCTCTGAGTCATAACTGAAGGGCCCTGGAGCGTGACGTTCCTGCTGGAAGGAAATTGCCTCGGCTGGATCCGGTGGGGGGGAGCCAGGGGCCTGACGAAGCCTCTCCTCAGCCCTGCATTGGGTTGGGGGCTGCACCCTGTGCCCAGTGGGAACACCCTGGGATGCTCTGCAGCCACATCCCTCCGTCACTCCCTCAGTGAAGGGATGTGACCCAAGCCCCGGCCGTGGCAGCAGGAGATGCCTCTGAAAATGTCTCTTCACCTGCTCTGCTGAGTCACAGGGAGCTGAGGAGGGAGAGGGGCTGCTGAACCCACCGAGGTGTTCCCTCAGGGGGACAGTGACACGTCTGAGCCCCACCCCTGCCAAGAGTTGCTGTGCTGCCCCGTTCTGCAAACACACCCAGCTCCTGGGTACCCCAAAGTTGGTGCCTGGGGCTGGGACCTGCAGAGAAGGCTGGAGGAAGAGGAGTGGCCTCGTCCACTGCTGCCTCTCTGCTCCCTGGAGGAGCCAGGCTGCTGCGTGGGGTCTGGGGGAGGGCACACAGACAGTCCAGGGATGAGGGGACACTGTGTCTGTGTGCTGGGGCAACAGGGGCCAAACCAGTCCTCGAGGGGAGCAGGGAGGGAGGTGCAGTCTGAGGCTCCCGGGTTCAGGATCCCTCCCCTGTGCTCCTCAAAGGTGCCAGAACAGGTTCAGGTTTTCCTCAGGAGCAGGATCCGTCCCGAGCGCTGGGAGAAGGGAATGCTCCACATCTCACCGTGGCTGTTCCCTTGCAGGACAGGTGCCTGAGGAGGAGGCCGGGCAGAACGGGCAGAGCCGCGGCAAGGGGCTGCCCAAGGCCGTGTGCATGAACGGGACGGAGCCGGGGCAGCTGAGCACCAGGGCCAAGGGCGAGCGCCGGGCCAGCGCCTCCTCCAACCCCTCCCGCAAGGCCTGCTCCGCCAGCAGCAAGATCCGCAAGCTCTCCACCTGCAAGCAGCAGTGAGCTCTGCCCAGGTACTTCAGGGGGGCTATCCGAGGGAGGAGGGGGACATCGGAGCCTGCCCCAGCCATGGGCAGCAGGAGGGAGTTGAGGGGTGTTTTGCAATCTAGGTCCTGAGCATCCCTCTGCAGAGTCCCTGGTACCCAAGGTCTGGACTCCCTGTGGTCCTGGGGGCTGCAAAGCCCAGGGGGGACTCCCATGCTCTGCTCTGTCTACCTGGCTCTGCTCTGTTCTGCCCTCTCGAGTGAGAGGTGCTGCAGTGATGCCTCTCCCCTCCTGGGCTGTGCCCAGGCTGTGTCATGACACGCCGTTTCCCTGGCACCAGGGCCCTCTGCCCTGCTCCCAGCCTCACCACCCACCCGTATTTGGGGAGCACAGAGAAGCTGGGCTGCAGAGGGATGCTGGATGTCCCCAGAGAGGCCCCCATGGATTTGTCCCCAGCCCAGGAGATGGCCCTGTCACCCATAGCCAGGCCACTGCTGTGCCCAAACCCCTTCCAGGGGAAGCTGAGCCCATTCCCTGCTTCCCCCCCCTCCTTCCGGCTCCTTCCTCCCCAGCTCCAAGCCCTGTCCCCTCCTTCCCACTCCTCATTCATAACGGAGCCAGCAGTGACTCATGTTCAGCCTCATCCACCCCCGGCCTCATGCTCGTCACGGCGCTGCTGGGGCTGAGCTCTGTTATCTCCTGGATCACGACCAGCTTTGTGGTGTGAAAAAAGCCCGAAATAAAAGCCGGATCCTCCCCCTGCAGCTGTCAGAGGCCCGTGGCAGCTCCATCTTTAATTCATGGGGGCAGTGAGTCACCTGCGGGGAGTCAGTGCAGCCGGAGCCTGGGATGGGGCTCCCCAGACCTGCTGCTCCTCCTGCATCTTCTCACTCGGCTGCTGCTGGAAGGGGAAGCTCCGTGCAGGCTGCCCGAACCTGCCTGGGTCACTGCCCCCCTTAGCCCAGAAAGCTTTGGAGGGAAGGGAATGCTCCTCTCCTCGGCATCAATGACATTCCTTAGCAGTGTTTCCTCCTCGGGGTTTTGCTTTGGGCAAGTCTGGGCTCACCTGGCTGAGGCNACTCCTCGGCATCAATGACGTTCCTTAGCAGTTTCCTCCTCGGGGTTTTGCTTTGGGCAAGTCTGGGCTCACCTGGCTGAGGCACCACGTGTTGTGTGAGCCCCCAAAACCTCCCAGGGGGGCAGCTTGGGGATCCCAGGGATTCTGGGTCCCTCGCTCCCATTCTGGGGTCCCAGAGGGAGCCCCGAGGCAGGGTGGGAGCAGAGCCAGCACCCCAAACTGGGCACCCCCTGCCCTCCCTAATGCCCTTCTCTGTGTTCTCCCCACAGCGTCCCCGGGCCAGCCTGCGTCCCCCTCCTCGCCCCAGCTCTGCCTCTCTCCTGGGACTGGACTGTGCTTGCGATCCAAAAGGAAACCAGAGGAAACCAACCAAGGAGCCCTCCTTCCCTCCCCATGCCCCTCGCTCCGGCCAGCGCCAGGACACGAAGCTGCAGCGGCCGGACCTTGCCCCACCCTGGACACCTGGAAGTTGAACTCTGCGGCTGCCAGGACGCTGCCCCCCCTCCCCCTCCCCAAATCACTCTTTGCCAATCAAGACACTGATTCTGTTTTTAATTTTGTGATGGGAAGGGTGGGATGAGGGGTCGGGGGGGTGGGACCCTCCCCCTCCCCCCTGCCGGGCCCCCCCCGGCCGTGTAGAGTCGTGCAAAGCCATTGCCGTGCACTTTATGTTTTAGACTACTGTTATATATTATATTTTTTCCTCTTTTCTTCTTTTTTTTTTTTTTTTTGTTTTGTTTATATTTGCGGTA
>VZRF01007524.1:42813-57799 GCA_013396875.1 Vireo altiloquus
CGCCGCAGCGCCGCCGGCCCGGAGCGGGACACGGCCGGTCCGCCCCCGCCGGGCCCGGGGCTGGCCTCGGGGCAGGGCGCGGGCTGGCGCTGGCGACAGGGACAGCCCGGCAGCGTGGGCCGGAGCGGGGACGGCAGCTCAGGGCTCCCCACGCGCTTCCCAGGCTGTTCCCGGCTGTGCCGGCGCCTCTCGCCCACTCCCGACTCCGCGTCTCCATGTGCCGCCTCCCCGCCGTGCCCCTGGGAGCTGGGAACGCTTCCCCGCTGCCTTTGCCAGGACCTCTCCTCCGGAGCCCGGCTCCGCTCCCACCCCGGGCAGGTGCAGCCTGTCCTGGGCACACCTAGGCGTGCCGAACCTGCCCAGGAGCTGGGCTGCTCCCTCCAGATGGGCTCTTCCCTGGGCTCTCCAGAGCCGCCGCTCTCCATCCCCCCATCCCTGGTGACTGTGCCCTTTTGCCCTCTATCATCCAGGTGTTCTACAACGGTGCCAACGTGAAGCAGGTGGATGTGCCCACGCTGACCGGCTCCTTTGGCATCCTGGCATCCCACGTTCCCACGCTCCAGGTGCTCCGGCCGGGCGTTGTCACAGTCCACGCCGAGGATGGGACGGCCACCAAGTACTTCGGTGAGCGAGGCAGGAGGAGCTGGGGAGGAGAGGTGTGTGTGGGGATGATGTTCTTGGCGCTGTCACAAGGAAGGCTCTGCCCATCCAGGTGTGGCCTGGTGCACCTCCAGGGATTTCTGCTTTCCCAGCCTGCTGGGGGCTGCTGAAAGCTGCTCTGGGAGCAATGGGCTGGAGTCAGGTCTTGGTTCTGCTCAGGCTCTCTGGGAGCATCCCCTGCTCTAGCTGCCTGTGGGATGGGAGCTGAACCCCTGAATGTTGGGAAGTGACAGGAGGGGGCCAAGGGTTTGTTTTGGGGAGGGATGGTGGGCATGGCAGGGCTGAGCCCCTCTGGCAGCCCTGGCTGACCCACCCCACATTGTGCCTCGCAGTGAGCAGCGGCTCTGTCACTGTCCACGCCGACTCCACGGTGCAGGTGCTGGCAGAGGAGGCAGTGACCATGGACATGCTGGACCTGGCTGTGAGTATCCAGAGACTGTGGCCAGCCCTGGGCTCCCTCCGTGTTGGGGGGATTTGCCCCCTTTCTCTGCCCTGGGGTCCTTGTTTTGGGAGCCCGCCCCGCCCAGAACTCAGGGTTGTGTTTGCACCCCCATCTCCTTTTGGGATCAAAAGTTTGGGCCCCCTCCTTGCTGAACTCTCTGGAGAGAGGGAGCTCTGCAGTCATAAATCCCCACACCATTTCCCACCCTTTGGACAGACACTGACCTTGTCCCCACCTCCAGAACAGCTTTTCCCTGCTGATAAGGTGTCTGGGGCCAGCACAGCTGTGTCTGTAGCTCTGTGGGGCTCTCAAGTCACTGGGTCCTTGGCATGCATGTGAAGGACCAGTGGCTGCAGGGGAGGGAGGGAGGGAAGGACAGTCTCCTCTCCTGCAGTGTCTCCCAATGACACACATTCCTTGTGCCCTCATGCCCAGACTGCAAAATCCAACCTGGAGAAAGCTGTGTCAGAGATGGCAGCAGCGTCCGATGAAGCTGCTAAAGCAGAAGCTCAGATTAAGGTAGAAGCTAACGAAGCCCTGGTTAAGGCTCTGGAGTAAATCCAGGTGAGGCTCACCTGCAGCCTGGCTGAGCATCCAGACCTGCTCTAGGGCCTGCCGGGCTGGGCAAGGGGATCTGTCTGGCTTTTGGGAGTAGTGACACCACAGCTGTCCCTTGCCAGGGTCAGGCTTCAGCTCTGGGGGGCTCATGGGGGTCCCTGGCCCAGAGCTGACCCAGGGCTGGGCTGGGCTGTGGCACTGTGGGTTCAGCCCAGCTGTGACACTGAGGTTCAGCCCTCACAAGGGTGGGTGGATGGTGCTGGGACAGGAGCTGCAGTCACTGCTGAGGCCTTGCTGATGCCCCAGGTCCCCACTGGGACTAGCCATGCCTGGGGACAACTCGGGGGTGGAGCAGGGATGGTGGGCCCCACAGGGAGGGCAATACGTGACCTCTGCCCCACGTGCTCCCACTGAAGACGAACAGCTTCAGTCTCAGGGGAGGTGAGGCCAGGCTCTTACCTTGTGGCCTCTTTTTGCTCTGCCCTGCTCAGACTGTGCCTCATCCTCTCTCTTCCCACGTGCTGGCAGTCGGGAACTGTGGCAGCGTGTGCTGTGCAGGGCTCTGAGTCACTGACAGCCTCCAACGGGCTCAGCCTGGAGCACAGGAGGGCAGCAGCTCCTGCTCTCTCCTGATCTCTGGTCTGGGTGCTCTTTGGTCCCTGAGAGCCAGTGGTTCCTGTTTACTCACAGCAGCTGAGCAGCTGGAGCAGGGCCAAGCCCTGGGATTGGGATCCACAGTCCAGTCGAGCCCCCACCCCACACTAACCTGACCCCACTTTGTGCTTCGCAGGAATCCCACTGTGGATGTAGAACTCCCAGCCTGTCCTTGTTCTGCTTCCTGGCTGTACAGATGGAACGGGACAAATGGAGGCAGAGAAATGGTTCTGATCAATTAAAAGGAAATGTGACCCCTTCTCGTGGCACGTCGCCTTCTTCCCAGGCAGCGATTGCAGCTGGAGCCGGGAGCAGCTCCCAGCTCCTGCCCCAGGGCAGATTCACCCTGGGAAGGGGTCCCCAGCACTTCCCTGGGGTTTGGCTGGGCATTCCCAGGGGAGATTCACCCCATCAGGCAGGTTTATAACTCCCCTCCCTGTGCTCCAGCCACCTCCATCTCCAATAACCACCTGGACAGCAGGATTTCATCAGCACAGGAGGAGCCACAGGTCTGTTCCAGAGCCGTCCTGTCCCAGCTCCCTGCCCCAGCACCGGTTCTGCCTCAGCCTCTCTGCTCCGGCACTGCAGGAATCCACATCGGCCTGGCTGTTTCAGCATGGCTCCTCTCACAGCTGGACAGCAGCTGCTGGGCTCTGCCCCTTCCCCTGCTCCTGGAGACAGGCTTGGTGTGGAGAGGGAAGCAGATGCTGTGTGTGGTGGGAATCTTTCCTGCTTCCGTTTGTGCTGGGGATGGCTGGAGCCGCTCTGCTGAGCTCGGGCCTCGCTGGGTGCAGCCCTGTCTGAGGAGGCCACCCGGGGTTCCTCGGGGCTCCTCACAGCCTGGGGGAAGCAGGAAGGGCTCGCTGGTCCACGGCGTGGCTGGGAAGGGGTGTGTTCGGGCAAGGGGACGGCTCTGCCTGTGCCAGGCATCCGGGATGCGTGTCCTGTGTGTCCAGCTGCACCAGCCGCTGCCGGGCCCCTCGCTCCATGCCACCCTCCCACGCCTTCCCAGAGGGATTTCGGGTTTCCACTGCTCTGCAGAGCTTCCGTCCCTCCCTCTGCGTCGCTCTAATCCCCTTTTCCCCGCAGTGTTCCAGCCCGGGAAGGCGCGTTGGCTGCCTGTGAGGTCAGTGCTCGCCGCTCCGGCCTCCCGCGGGCCCCGCGCGGCTCCTGCAGCTCTGCGCTCGGAGCGGGGCACGGCTATTTTAGGCACTGCCACCCAGGATGTAATCTTGGCTGCCTCCTCTTCTCACCGCCACCTCCTCCCCCTCCTCTCGCTCACTCTGTCTTTCTCTCCCCCCCCTTCACAAGTGATCAAAAATAGAGCCTGTGGTGTTAAATTTCTCACTCTGTGGCTTATTAAAAGCCTCCGAGTGCCTGACGCGGAGCCTATTTGAAGATCAGCCGACTTCCAGCTCCTGAGCTGCTCCAGTGCCTTTTCCCCTTCCCCTCTCATTCCCTTTTTTTTTTCCTGAAAGGTCAGACATTGCACCGAGCATGAGCAAAGCTTCCGAGTCAGAGCTGTGCTAATTAAAACATCTTGGGAATTACTGGGGCCGGCCGGTTCCCTTCCCTCTCCCGCTGCCCCTCTCTGTCCCCGGCTGCTATTTCGGCTGCGTGAGCCTCCCCCGGCACACGCAGCCGCGCTGACGGAAGGTGGCTGCCTTGGGTTTTTCATCTAATGGAAGAGCGTTGGCGAGGCTGGGAAGCTGGGGAAACGGCCAGCTGCTATTTTTAGGATGGGAAAAAAGTGTCTCCGTCAGCGTCCTCTCACCAGCTCTTCCCACTGCCTCCCGCCAGCGCCGGGGGAGCCGGGGGGGGCCGAGGAGGGATCCAGTCCTGCCCCCCTCGCAGGGTGCCCTTGGCCGGGTGCTCCGCGGCCTGACGCCTGCTGGGACTTGTAGGCTGCGTTTGGGGGGAGTAGCGAGGGACCCTTCCATGCCCAGACACCCTGGGGATGGAGCCTCACGGATGCAAGGACACGGCTTTGTCCTGAGGCAGGACAGGAGCAGCGCTGGGCAGGGATTGTGGGTGCCTGGCTGGTGGCATCATAGCCCTGCTCACCCTGAGCTGCGCTTTGGGGGTGCAGAGCCTGTGCAGGCGATTCCCTGTGCTCCTCCACGCTCCCAGCCCGGCCTGCTCCCTGCAGGGACCCCCCCATTGCAGCCTCGGCTCCGAGCCCCTCGCGTCTGCCTCCAGCCCTTCCCCTCTCTGCTCATTATCTGGCTCTGCAGAGCCACGTTCTCCTCCTCCCCCAGCTCCCACTGCCCACGCCGGAGCCGCCATCAGTCATGTCCCGCTGGATGCCACGAAAATGGTCTGACTCGGTGCCGGAGGTGTGCAGCTGCTCCAGAGGCAAAGCCCTTTCCTGCTCCCGGCTCGCTGTGCAGGTGCTGCAGGGATGAGCCC
The DNA here is from genome assembly GCA_013396875.1 of Vireo altiloquus. NCBI lineage: Eukaryota > Metazoa > Chordata > Aves > Passeriformes > Vireonidae > Vireo > Vireo altiloquus. Next base: position 47,537 of record VZRF01007524.1, read on the forward strand.
AGCTTGGGGGCAGGCAGGGAGGTGGGGGGCAGCCCTGGTGTGGATCATGGCGTGATTCAGCAGGTGACTCTCCCTCCTCTCCCCCCACCCACCAGCCTGGACTGTGACACCGGCGTGGCACTTTTCCTGTCCCTGAAGTGCTGGCACCCGCCTTGGGGCACGGCAGCCTCCATTTGTGGTTTCTCCCTCTTTTTGGGGTGGTGGGTGCCGAGGTGCCCCTCCCTTTAGGGCCCTGCTGGGGCCACGCAGGGCTGGGAGCATGGGCACAGAGTGCTGGAGTTATTCCCGGGAGCCCAGGACCTGTTTGTCTCCGGCTTTGGGCTGGGGCGTGGTGGGTGTGAGAGGGGAAGGGCTGCCCGGAACGTGGTGGGAGCGGGGGCAGGGCTGGTGCTGTCCCCCCCCCGCTCCCCTTCCACCCAGGGCTCTCGCCCATGACTCGCATCCTCTGCTGCCAGATGGAGGGTGGGGAGCGGGGCCGGGAGCGCTCGGAAAGTGAAGCATCACGGATTCTGCCGGCGGCGTCGCTTCTCCGGGGGATGATTTCCGAGACGGGCCGGGCTCTGCCAGGCCAAATCTCCCGGTGCTGGCGGCCCTCCCTGCGTTTGGCCGCGTGGCATTTCCCCGTCCCACCCAGTCCCGAATGCAGGCGAAAGGTTCCAGCTCTCCTCTCTCTGCAGGAAAAACAACCCCAAACCCCACCACAGCCCCAGGAAGCCCCGCTCCCGCTGGGCTGACTCATCTGGCAGAGCCTCCCCTTTCCCTGCCCAAACTTCGGAGCGCTGGGGATCCTGCCTGTCCCAGCTGCTGCCCGCACCATCGGTGCCCACCCTGCGGCATCGGGGTGGGGGTACAGAGGCCGCCCCCAACCCCTCACGCTGCCAGGGGTTGGAGGATGTGGCAGCAGCTCCCTGGATTGTGGGGACCCCCGGGGTACCGGGCAGCTCTGTGCCTGTCCCCAAGGCTCTGCAGCGCCCCGGTGCAGACCTGACCCCCTCCCACTCCCAGGCCCGTGGGTGCTGCCGCTGGCCCCGGCGTGGGAAGGTCAGCGGAGGCTCCGCACGCTGCCAGCACAGCCTGGAGTGTCCTTGGGCCATGCTGCCCTTGGGCGGCTCGAAGGCCGAATCCTCACAGCTTCCTTAGGATGAGGGGGGGGTGCTGTAATGATTAACCCGCCCGCGTTAATCGTTCCGGCCGGCAGCCTTTTTCCTCTGGGTTTCCAGCTCTGGAAAATGCTCCTTTTCCGACGTCCTCCCACGCACGTGGCCCCGTGGAGGGAGCCTGGCATAGCTCAGGGAAAACCCTGTGGGCAGGAGCGGGACCTTGCTCAGGGTCTGGCACCGGGATCTGTCCTGGTGGGGCCTCTCGGTGCCGGTTCTGGGGGTGCTTTGCCTGCAGATGGCGGCGGAGCCGTGGGGAGCGTCACCCCGGCGGCCTCACCCCCAAAATCCGGGCACAAGGACGAGCGCCGGCGGGCGTTTGAGGAGGGCGGGTGTTGCAGCCAGCACGACAGAGCTTGTCATGCTGCTCCCGGGCCAGCAGCCCCGGAGCGCCGCGCCAGCCACGCGGCAAACCTTGGCCCGGGGCGCGTTCTCTCGTGGGGAAACTGAGGCGCGGATGGGGAAAGCCACTTGCAGGCTGGAGAGAGTGGGAACGGGACACGGGAATCTCAGACCCTTGTTGCTGTGCTTGGCGATTCCACCCCTGTGGAGGAGCCCCCCGGCGAGCCCCCCGGGAGCTGCCGGAGCCAGGCAGGGGGCGGTGGGGGTGGCGCGTTGCCCTGGGGGTCCCAGGTGCCTTGGCAGGGGCTCGGTGCCCTGTGGCCATGGGCACAGCCCTCGCTCGGAGCGGCCTTGGCGGCCACTCGCACTCGGCTCTGCTGGAGGTGGCCCAAAGCCGTGTGGGAGGCCGGAGGGGGTGCGTGGCCCCGTGCTGGGGGTTCCAGCAAAGCCCCCTCCCACCGCCTCCCGGCGGGGGCCATGACCCGCACGGGGCAGGGGGAGCCCGGGGAGGAAGCGGCTGCCAGCTGGGCTCGACGCCGGCTACAAAGGCGGCCCAGAGAGCCCAGCGGAATGAGGTGGCACCCGTCCAGGTTCCCACGGTGGCCCTGGTGCAGAAAATACACCCGGAGCTGGTGGCGGTTGCCACAGCGATGGGCTGGGTGCCACGCCGTGGAGGGGGGCACGACCCCGGACCCAGGTGTGCCGGCACGGGACCCCGGTGCAGGGCGGTGGGAGCTCCGTGGGGTGGTGGAGCCGGGCGCTGGCAGGGACCAAAGGCTCCTGCCCCGGCTCCCGCTGCCCCCGCCCGCCTTTGATGTGCCGGGACTTCGCCCTTGGTAAAGCTGGGAGGTTCCCAAAGAGTTCCCAGCTGGATCCTGGCATCCAGCACCCAGGTGCCCGGTGCAAGCTCGCAGTGAGCCATGGGGCTCCATCTGCATCTCGGTTCCCTTTGCCCCGCTGCAGCCGGGGGCTTGGAGCCCCCGCGGGCTCCCCAGTTCCTGGCGGGGCCGGGAGGAAGCGGCTGCAGCCGGTCCCGGCGCTGGGGCTCTTCCTGGCGGGGCTGGCGCCGGGCAGGGGTGTGGGGTGGGGAGGGAAAGCCAGGGAGGCCGGGGTCGCTGCCCTCCGGGATGCCCCTGGCGTGAGGCAGGGAGGGGACGGCAGCGCTTCCATCCCCATTCGCTCAAAGGCCAGCGCTCCGCCGAGTATAAATAGCAGGATTGAGGCCTGGCGTGACATTGGAGTCACTTCTGCCACCACCACCTTGGGTGCCCTCCCCCCCCCGCCCCGCAGGACCTCAATGGGGTCATTGTGCGCCGCGGTCCCGCAGGGCACGTCCTGAGCAGCTGCTGGGCCTGACCCTGGCTGCCTCCCCCACGCGTCGGGGACACCGGTGGGGTTTGGGGCTGCTCCCGTGGGGTCCCCCGCAGGGAGGGGGCACAAACCCCCCCCGCTCACCCTCCCCGCGGCAGGCGAGGGTCAGGCGCGGGTGGGCGATGGCTTCTCGCCGTCCCCATCCCCACCTGGCCGTGCCGGCCCTGCCATCCCCTCCCTGCCCGGGCAGCGCCGGCAGCTGCTGTGGGGTAATGACGGGGTGTGCCCGCCCGCCCCGGGCTGCGAGCGGCGCGGGAGGCTCCTGCCACCCAGCAAGACGGGGCCAGCCGGGCGCGGAGCTTTGCTGCCGCAGCCGGCGCGGCCACACCTGTGTGGGCTGAGCGGACCCCGCTCCCACCCGGCACCTGCCCGGCCCAACCAGCTCCTTCGCGTCCCGGCCGCCCGCGGACAGGCCGCTGCAGGCAGGGCCCCCCGGGCCAGGCAGGTGCAGCAGGCGGGAGCACCCGGAGCGCTGGGGGCACGCTGGGGGCCTGGAGGAGCCGGAGCTGCGGGTGCCCGGGAGCTCTGGGGGCTGGAGGGGCAGTGAGCCCACTTGCGCCGGCGGGATGTCCCCGTCCCTGCTGTCCTCTCCTCGCTTCCCCGTCCAGGAAGCGTCCCCCGTCCGGCCCCACATCCTGTCTTGGCAGATGGGTCGTGGCCCCGACCCCGGCCAGCTGCAGCCCCTGTCTCTCGTGTCCCAGGTAGGGCACCCCAAAGGTGCAGGATCCTGCCAGGAGGCTGCAAAATGCCTTCCCCCATCTCCTGCAGGCTCCTGGGGGGGCGTGGGAGGGGCAGCATCTCCTGTGGGTAGGAACCCTCCGACAGGGACAGGTGTGAAGTGCTGCAGCCGCCTGCAGGATGTGAGTGGGTGGGTTCTGGGCAGGGCTGCCTCCCGCGGGCCAGCACCGGCCCAGGTGGCCACGGGCTCCGATGGAGCTGAAGGCTCTTTGGGGAGCCCAAGGTTTAATGAGGGGCTGTTGGGCTCCCTCTCTGATCCTTCCGCCCATTATCTAATCAGAGCAGTGCATTTAAAGGCCACAGTGCAGGTGAGTCACTTCCCCAGCCGGTGCCTCAGTTTCCCCACAGGTCGGGCACTGGGATGAGCTGAGCCCGGCTCTTCACAGCGTGGCTCGGCGCTGGGGAATGCAGCACAGTGGGTCCGGCCCAGGGCTGGATTCCTCCCTCGGCTCCTTGTGACACACCTGGACCTCGGGCACGGAACCTGCCTTGAGCCCCCTACCTGGGCAGGGGACCCCGCTCCAGCCGGAGCGTCCGGACGTGCTGGGACATCCCGACACTGGCGTGCCCGGCAGTGCCGGGCAGGGGCACCCACACTCCACACACAGCAGCTTGGTGGCACCCGGCCCATGCCAGCGCCACACAGGGTCCAGCTCTTTTCCCCGTCAGGATTTCCTGCTGCCGCTCCCAGGACGGGCCGTGGCCTTGCACCCGTGGGGTGATCCCGCACAGCCAGCAGCCGGGAACCCATCAGCACCGGTGCCAGGCACGGGAGAGGCAGCAGCACCAGCGATGCCCCCGGTAGCCCCCCCCGGTGCTGGGAGGGCCGGGCAGGCAGCTCCATCACCGTAAACAGGAACTGCGGCCGCGGGGGAGCGCGGGGGCCGGGAAGGGAGGGGGTGCCTGCGCCCATGGTGTGGGAGCGTGGGTGTGGGAGCGTGGGTGGGGGTGCAGCACCCACCGGGGCCGAGCGAGCCTGCGGGAGTGCGTGCCGGTGTCGGTGTGTGCGGGGCGAGCACGTGTGGCCGTGCACACGCGTGTGCCCCTTTGGGGTGAAGGCGTTGCGCTTGTGTGTGAAGGGACAAGGGCAGGAGGAAGTGCCTCCTCCCGTCCCCATCCCGCCGGAGTCGGGGTTTCCTGGGGCACATCCTGCCTTGCATGGATCCTGTTCCTCCTTCCCGGTATTGGGGGTCAAGGGGTGCCAGCCGTGCAGAGGGACAAGGACAGCACTGGGCCCACACCGGGGCTGTGTCTGCCCCATCCCGTGCTGGACTGGGGGGCTGCCAGCCCCCCCCGCCGACCCCTCAAGGCGATGGAGGGTGGAGAGGTGCCCGCACTCCCCGCCCGGGTGAGGCTCCCGCATTCCTCAGGCGGCTCCAAGGGGAGCCGGGGGCAGGCGCGGGGCGGGAATGCCGCGGCGCTGAGTGTGCGCCCGAGTGTCAGCGTGTGGGGCGGCCCGGCGGGACACCCACCCCACGCCCCCCTTTGTTCCCTCACCGGGATCCCCCGGAGGCATCACCCCCGGCTCTGGGCGCGGGCTCGGGATCCATCCCACATGGTTCTGCCACCCTTGGTTCTTCATCCCATTCCCAGGACTGGCGATGACGCCTCACGGGGTGAGCCCACGGTGAGGTCAGAGGGTTGGAGTGCGATGGGATGGGGTGGGATAGGATGGGATTGGATATGGTGGAATAGGGAGTTGCTTTCCCTCGGGTTTACAAGTCTGGGTCACTCCAGGAACAAGGTTCAGTGTGTATCCAAGGAGGCTCCCGAAATCCTGAGTCCTTCCCCTCCCCGAGGCTGGCAACTTGCTTAAGCATTTATAATAATAATAACGATAATAACAACAATAATAACACCAACAACAACAGCTGAGCTGTCGGCTGACTCCTGGAGCCAGGATTTAAAGCAAACCAAGAAATGTGGCAGCGTCTGGGAAACAGCCCCTGGCGCTGAGGGAGAGGTGTGGGGGGTCAGGGGGCACGGGCAGGGTGTCTGTGCCCTGGATGCCCCTTCTCACCCTGACAGTTTCTCCCTGTGCTCTCCCCGCTCCCCAGGCACGAGCTGAGTCCTGCCTTATTTGGGGGGGGGTCTCAGTCCCTGCCCCATGCCCAGGGAAGGGTCCCATTGGTGGGCACAAGCTGGCAGCGTGTGCCCATGGCACTGATGGAACCATCGGGATCTCTCCTGACCAGAATTTTATGACTGGCCAAATTGCCACACCAGCACTGGCACACGTCTGGGGGCAGGATGGGGCTCGGGGGGCCATCAAAGCCACAGGGGCAGAGGGACAGAGGACGTGGAGCAGGACAGGAGGTGGCCAGGGATGGGGTCCACGATTCCCCCTGCTCATCCCATCACGACCCCAGGCTGAAGCAGGACTGTGGCCCAAAGCTCTGCTTGCCCCCAGCTGAGGGGGCCACGGGCAGGGAGGCAGTAAGGCTGAGGACTGGGAGCTACTGGGATGGGCGCAGGGACTGGAGTTCAGCGTCCCGAAGGAGCCCGTGAGCTCAGGGAGCCCAGAATAGCCCTGGCCTCACCGTGGCAGCAGGGCTGAGGCCCAGCACAGCCAAGTATGGCTCCACACCTGGGCGCTGCTAAATCCAGAGGGATTCGCCATCCTTCCCGGGGCCAGGGCCAGGTGGGTGGGAGCCTCTGGTGACTCCCCCCAGCCCCAGCCCCCTGCAAGAGCTGACTCACCCTGGGGTCTGGCCTGAGCCATCCAGCCTGTGCTGTGGTCCCCCTGCCCACCACGTGCCCAGCCCCCCAAGGGGGGTGCCTGAGTCATTCCAGGGGTGACTTCATCCCTGGGACTCCCCAGGCCAGGGTGGTGGGCAGAGCCCCCGGGAATGTGGGGTGCCCCAGAGCCAGGGCATGGCAAGCAAGGCCAGGCAGGGCCGCTGGCTCTGGCTGCACCGGGCTGGCAGCTGGAGTGTCCCCAGGCTGTGACGCCCGGACACTCTGCCAAAGGCCACCAGGACACGTCCCCGAGAGCTGGGAACACACAGAGCCGGTTGTGTGTTTCTAAGGACACGCCTGGGTGTTTACAGCCCCACCAGCGTCACCGGCACAGGCACTGCCGTCCTGCCCAAGGACATCCGCGCCCTCCACGAGGCCACCCCTGGCCTGGCGGGATGGGGGCTCGGAGGCGTGGGGCTCCCACGGGGGTCCGTGCCAGCGTGGTGTCGGGAGGGTGGGATCAGCAGCTCCTTACTCACGGCAGCAGCAGCGGTGGCTCACCTGAGCGCGCCGGGCGACTGAGTCACCGCTGCCAGCGTGACTAAGGCTGAGCCGCTCGTCCCCGCGGGGCTCGGGGCACGGGGAGGGGGCACCGGGACCCCCAGCCCGGCACTGCTCCCACCGCGGCGGTGCCTGGTGGGCCGGGCGGGCGGGTGGAGGTGCAGTGCTTCGGCTGCACCCTCCTGCCGGGGTGTGCCCCGCATGATCCCGGCCGCTGGCCCCGCGCCCGTGGGAACGCTCCCACTCGCTGCGGAGGCTCCGTGCGAGGCCCCAGCTGGGCACCGCGGGCCTGGGAGTCCCTCGGAAGCCCCGGGATCGCTCCCCTCCCCAGGATGAGGGAGGGAAAGGCTCTCTGTCCCACCTGGGTCCCCCCAGGCTGCAGCCTGGCGTCTTCTGAAGCCACAAGAGGGAGAAACTCCCCCTCTCCCCTCCTCTCCCCTCCTCTCCCCGCTCCGGAGCCGGCGTCAGCTCTGCCCTAATCCCATGACCCCGCGCCTGCGAGGGGAATGCAGAGACTTGCGATAAAATCCCCCGTTTGCCAAAGTTGTGGAATCAGCCAAGAATTCAGTCCAAGGAGGGGGGGGAGAAAAAAATAAAAGAGAGAGAAAAGAGAAAAGCTGCTGCCCGGGGCTGGTGGGGGATTTCCCCGAAGAAAGAGGGCTGGGAATTCCCTTCCTTCGAGGGAGAGGACTTCCAAGAACCAGCCTCCGAAAGATTCGGGGCTCCCTGCTGGAGCTGGGGCCGGCAGGACCGTGGGAGACAGAGGAGCCAACACCCCGGTCCTGCCCCGGCTCTGCCGTGACACCGGGACGTGCCCGGCGGCCAGGCCCCGTGGGAAGTGTCCCGGCGGGACCCGGGTAAGCCCCTCTCCTCCGCCCCGCGCCGTCCTCCCGGGTGCGTGAGCCTCCGCGGGGGCTAATCCCAGGGCCCAGGTTAGCTAAGCGGATTGCGGGAGCTGCGTGTGGCCTGCAGCGGGATTTGTGTAGGTATTTGCTCGTCGGATCGTCTCTCCCCGAGCTGCTCAGCCGTGCGGGGTTTGGAGAACGCTCCCTCTGGAGACGCAGGAGCCTCGGATGCCGCGCAGCAATTATGCCCAAGTCTGCCTGTAATCTTTAACGATTTATTCCCAGGGCAACACAATAAACTAAACACACAAAATCCAGGCTGCTGGGAATCCTGGAATCTCCCAGCTTGTGTCTCTGGAGGCTCCAGATACCTTCAACCATACTGAAATCTGCACACACTTCCTAAAGCACCAGCTCCTGGAGTCATGGGATTGCCGGAGGAGATGAGCTTCCTCCCAGGAAGGAGATGGAGCCGTGTGAGGAGGGTGGCGACTGGGAAAGGGGCTCTTCAGGGCTGCCAGGATGCGGGGAGATGCCCTGCCCTCGGGGCATGGCTGCTCTGCCAAAGAACCCAAGCGCGACACACTCCCAGCCACAGGCACAATGTCCCCCTTGTCCCTCCCCACAGATCGGGGCTGGGAGCTGGGAGCAGGCGGCCAGACACTGCTCCCTGCGGGAATGGCTCTGGTGTCACACCTTGTCCCCCACCCTGGCCCCTCCTGGCGCACAAGCCTGAGCTTTGGCAGGGCCAGACCTGCGGCCCTGGCTGTCCCCTCTTCTCCTCGCTGCTCCAGGGCCTCACCCCGCACAGCCAGCTGGGGATGTGGCCCCCCAAGGGGCGGCTTCGCAGGCCCGGGGCTCCGCAGCTCCCGGGGAGAACAATGGCGCATCCCTGCCCCGGCCCCTCTCCCAGGGACAACAATGGCAGGAGCCGGAGTCGGAGCCGCCTGAGCTCATCTCCCCCCCGAGAGCCTGGAGGGGGCTGGGGCGGGCGCGGGGCCGCGGGCTGCGCCACAAAGGCTCCCTCCCAGCCCGGCTCTGTGCCTTGCACATGAGCGGCCTCACTCCCTACCCAGCCATCTGCACCCACCCCAGGGGAGGCCGGGCGGGAGGGACACAGCGGCAGCATTTTGGGGATTCAGAGAGCCCCCCTTGGCTCCCGCCGGGCTCCGACACTGCTGCCTCACGGGTCGGGTGTCCCCACTGCAGACCGGCCGCCAGATCCCCCCCTCCAGCTGCTTTGTGTCTCGGTGTGCCAGGGCATTGTCTGCGAGGGAGAGACCTGGAGAGGCCGCCTGAGGTCACGGACATCTCCCCAGCACCCTCCCTGCATGCACGGGGCGGCCACTGGCCCAGGAGGAAGCAGCTCCTGCCCCGTGGCCCTCAGGACATTGCCCCCCAGTACTGGTGCCCACCAGCCCGTTTCTCCCTTGCTCTAAGAAACCCTGTGGGGCTAAGTCTGTGTCCTTGCTGGCAAGTGGGAGGTGGTTGGGCAGAGGGAATCCCTGGGGGAGGAATGGCCCAGCCTTGCTATAAGACACAGAGAGTCTCGATATTACACATCACTGAGTCTCCACGGGCAGCAGCAGCAGCTTTGACGCTCGGCTCCCAAGGAGAGCTCAGCCCATCCATTCCCTGCCCACGGACTGACTTTGACCCCGGTGACGGGGCACCCGGAGGGGGAGAGGTGTCCGGTCTGTCCCCTCCCCACGGCCCGTGGGGGTCTATTCGCCCCTGTCCTGCCTGGAGCGGCGGCAGAGCCGGGACCCCGATAGGGGCTGAGACGCCCCCGGTGGGCTGATCCCGAGATTAGGGGACGGCGAGTCGGGATCCCGGGAACGGGATCCAAAAGGAGAGGGCAGGAGCTGGGACCCTGAGAGCAAGGACCGGGACCCCCCGCGGGAGCAGGTGCGGGTACCGCCGGGGCCGGGGCCGTGGCCGTTGCCGGGGCCGTTGCCGGGGCCAGACCGGTCTCTGCCCGGTCCCTGCCCCCGCCAGGCTCCACCCCGGGCGGTGCGGGATAAAACTTGGGGCACCTCCCCGGCAGCTCCGCGTCAGGGCTGCGCTCGGACCGGCTGCAGCGCTCAGGAGGTGACACCGCACCGACCACCACCTCCCCCCGGGACGTTTCTGAGGTCTCTCTCGCTCTTCCTGCCACCGGAGGCAGCTGAGCTCCCGCCGTGCCGGGATCCGCGGGGCCGTGCTCGGTGAGTAGAGCCGCGCCGTGCCGGTGGGGGCCCGGGTCNCGGGTGCTCGCAGCCGGCTGGGGGGGGGGCGGGGGGGGGGGGGGGGGGGATCCGCGGACCGGGACCGCGCTCTCTCGGTTGCTTTCCCCGAAGCGGGAGGGGTGGCCCCGCTTCCCCGGGGCTCCCTGGGGAGCGCACGGCAGAGCCCCTCTTCGGTTGCTCGGGAGCTCTGCTCACCCTCAGAGACCCTTCGTGTCCTCGGTCACTTGGAGCCTTGCCTGCCCTCCGGGGAACGGGAGCTGGATCGGTTCTCCTCGCTCCAGCTGTCGGGACCCCGGTGCGCTCGCTCGGCTCTCGCCGCGTCCCGGGGAGAGGCTCCTCACC
>VZRF01007543.1:0-15759 GCA_013396875.1 Vireo altiloquus
TTTGTCTTTGCTCTTTATAATAGCAGTTAAGAAAGTGGAAGGTTATTCTTGTTTTAGGTCCTTAAACTGATAAGTGAAGACTAAAGCTTGTTTTAATATTCTCAAAATGACACTGTCATGGGTTGACACTGGCCGAATGCCAGGCACCCACGAAAGCCGCTCACTCACTCCCCTGCTGCAGCTGGACAGAGGAGAAAAAATTTACTGAATGGTTCATGAGTTAAGGACCAGGAGAGATCNAGATCGCTCAGTAAATACCATCAAGAGCAAAACAGTCTCAACTTAGAGATATAAGGTGAATTTATTTCTAACAAAATCAGAGCAGGATAATGAGAAGTAAAACAAGCCCTTAAAAACACCTTTCCCCCACCCCTCCCTCCTTCCCAGCTCTAACTCCTACCTTGGCAGTGCAAGGAAGCAGGGAATGGGGGTTATGGTCAACTTATCACCCAAGGCTTCTTCTGCTGCTGAAGGAGAGGAGTCATTCCCCTACTCCACTGTGGGGTCCCTACCATGGGAAACAGCTCTCTGTGACCTTCTCCGACATATGTCCATCTCACGAGCAACAGCTCTCTGCAAACTGCTGCAACATGAGTCCATCCCATGGGCAACAGTCCTCCTAAAACTGCTGCAGCATGGGTCACTCATCCACAGGGTGTAGTCTTTCAAAGACAGGCTGCTCCAGCCTGGGAGCAGGGCCCTCTCTCTCCATGGGCCTCCCACAGGATCACAGCCTCCTCCCAGGCATCCACCTGCTCCAGCATTGGGCTCCTCCACGAGCCGCAGGTGGATCTCTGCATCCCCATGGATCTCCATGGGCTGCAGGGGGACAGTCTACTTCACCATGGTCAGCACTATGGTCTGCAGAGGAATCTTGGCTCCAGCGCTTGGAGCACCTCCTCACCCACCTTCTTCACTGACCTTGGTGTCTGCATAGTTGTTTCTCTCACATGTTCACTCCTGCTCATCTCTGGCTGAAATTACAACTGCACCACAAACTTTGTTTTAATTTATTTTTAAATACGTGATTCACAAAGGTGAGGGGTGGAATGTATTTGTTTGGCATGACTTGGTTTTTTGTAGTGGAGGGGTCACAGAGATGGCTTTTGTGAGAAGCTGCTAGAAGCTTTCACCATGTCCAGCAGAGCCAATCCCTGATGGCTCCAAAGATGGACGTGCTGCTGGCCAAGGCTGGGCCAATTAGAAATGTTGGTAACTCTTCTGTGATAACATATTTTAGAAGAAATCAAAGCAAAGTTTGTGGTTCAGTTGTAATTCCAGCCTCAACCAGTATCAGCCCTCGACACACAGAATACTTATAAAACAGTTCCTGACCATAGCATTCTCTGTAGTGACCAGGAAGATAATCTGGTTCTGTTACAGATAGAAACTGCTGATGTCAAGAGCATTTAGAAAACAGTGATGTTCTATTATCTTCTTCAGGTTCCAGTGTTTTTAGGAAATCCTGTTCTGTGACAGTGACCAATGAGGTAAACAAGAAGAAAGTTGATGTTATTGACTTGACAATAGAAAGCTCTTCTGATGAAGAAGAAGATCCTCCAGCCAAACGGAAGTGCATATTTATGTCTGAAATACACGGAAGCCCAACCAAAGGGTTTGTCAATTTTAAAGTTAGTTGTAATTCTGTAATGTTTTAGATAAACTGATCTATAGAGAAATGGATTTCTAATCTCTCTTCAGGATCCAGCTCCACACTTCCAGAGGAGAATTTCTAGGCATCTCCTTGCAGAAGGTTGTATTGATGCAGTACCTTTGTACAGGCAAAACTATTAAATAGTTTTACATATCACAAAAGACTTGTGCTCACTGTTGCTGTGTTTGCAGGGCCATTTCTTCATAGAAAAGGAAGTTGATTAAGATAATGGACGAGATTCTCCTGAGAAAGTAGATTATGCCAATGGAGGAGCTTTATGCATTCTTGCTAAGTTGGTGTCATTGTAAGGCTTTTTCCTCACTGTTATACCTTTTATCTGGGAGCCCTGGTGGTGTAGTGGTTAAGCACATGGCATAGCAATTGCCAGGGCCCAGGTTCGATCCTGGCCAGGCTGCTCCCCGGGCCGGCAGTGCTCGTTAGCCCTGCAAGGGGGCGATCTGCCTACGTCCTGAGGAGGACCTCAGCTGCCACTGTCCAGAATCGCTTTGGCCCGGCAGATTGAACCTCGGGATTAAAGGGTGGGCTCAGATCTGCGCGCCCTGTGTCTCACCTAAAAAATCCAGTGCGCAGGCTGGGAGGTCTGAAAAGAAAAAGAGGCCTTCCCCGGATCTTCGTACGCGAAGGCTGGCCAGCAAAAAAAAATACCTTTTATCTAATCTGCTCTGGTGCCCAGGAAATGAGGCTGTGTTGCCTTTTTCATCCATCCTGTCAGTCTTAGAAGGGAGGCACTTTGCTGTTTTGAATCAAGACAAGCTTTTCCTCCTCTATTACACTCTGGAATGTCTTGGACACTGTTGTTGGCCATGGTTATGCGTCAGTCCTGCAACTTGGTTAGCACAACCAATGACTTCCCAAGTACTCTGTCAACTGCTCCATCTTTGTTATCATGCCTGACTTCAGTGGCAGGTTTAACCAAGTTCTTTACTGTTGTGTCACCTGTCTGTCCCAATCTGCACACCTTGCCTGCAGATACTGTTTGTGGCTTCCATAACATTCTTGCTCATGGCCCATAGGGCACAGGAGACCTGCAGGGAGTGAGGGGCACTGGTTAGGCTCACCAATGCTCACTGCTCCACGAGGTGATTCCAAGCATCAGGTTTCAGTAATGACTTGTTAGTGTTGCATGAGGTATGTGTCTCTCACTATAGTGGCTAATGTCTTGTATTAAAATAACAGTAATACAAACAAACCCCTTCTGTTTTGCCAACTCTTGAAGTAATGAGCAGGTGTACTGTATCTCTAGTTCATAGGAATATGTGATTTTTGGTGAGCAAATAGCTGGTCATCTTCAACCACTTCCAGCAGCAATACTGAAATTCTGTTACTTTTCGTGAGGATTGTGGAGGAGTCCCTCTGCAAGAGACCCGTTTTATTTATTTTTATAAGAAAAAAATAGCTACAAATACATCTTTAAATGAAATTTCAGAAGGCACCAAGACTTGCTTCCATGCTCCTGTGCTTGTTTGAGATGGCTATGTGCAACCCTAATTGTAGAGGGACTGAGTTTTCTTGTCTCTCTGTGACTGGTGTATTTTCCTTGCTGTTTGGGTATGAATATGGCATGTTTTCTTTCTTCAAATCCAAGTCAAAGCCAGGCTTTTGGGGAATAACTTATCTCCTGTAAACAATGTTAACTGAATCCTAGTTTTGGCAAAACTGTGGGGTGTCTTCCTATAGGCAGAAACAATGTAGGCTGAAGTATGAGATGCTTGAGAAGGGTCTGAAATCCAAGCTTTTGAATTTAGAAGTAGCAAGGCAGCAGCCTAGGGAGGAAGACATGAGTGTGTAACACTCATGGCTGGTGGGCTGGAGGGAGCAATGCAGAGCAGCTGGGAACAGGATTCTGGGTGTTTCCATCTGACTTGGAGTTTATGAAATATTTTATGCATATGGCTGGTACCTGAATGTCTGTGGTGTCATCTTTAACAGTGCCATGAAGTAACTGGGCAGCAGGTGAGAATGCAAAAGGGTTTTAACTAGTTGCATGCTCTTGGAGAGCTGAACTTAGCTTGGGCTCAGGCTGTGAGTAAAGATGGGTTTTGATATTTAACTCCCGCATGTGTAATCTGTGCTTCAGGGGCTGAATAATGGTCAGTTGCACCCTTGGCGTGACAGGTTGGCACTGAGGAACAATTATGAAGAGAAATTCAAACAAGCACTCTCCTCCTGGCTCTGGCTACCTGCACATCCCTCCCAGGGTACTCCACAGATAGATACCCATTACTTTCTCTGAATGGTAGACTTATAAATGACTCCAGCACTGTACTTTGTTTTAATGCCAACTTGCTCTTATGTCACAGCTGCTGTTGAGAGCCAAGATAGGGTCATGTTATTGTGAAGACTGTTATGAAACAGGAAATTAGAGCTGGAATACTGTATAGTGAGTAACCACGCCATAGTTGTATTATAACATAGTGACCCTGTGAATGAGTGCACAGTGGTGCATAATTTCTCTTCTGTAACTAACAGCCAGGTTGTTTGTAATTTCCCATGCTGTTTGAAACAGGGTTCTTGTGTATCAGCCACCTACTGTCAGAGTGCCCAGCGTGACAACAGTTGATGCTGCTGCTATTCCACCTTCATTAACAGAATACCCAGTACCATTCCATCATCCACCAATATCCAGTATTTCATCAGACTTGCCAGGTAGGTGGTGATTATTTTTCACATGTATTCTGACAGCATTATTAACTTGCGGAGTGGGTAAAAGTTGGAGAATTTATGAATTTTTTTTAATGTAACAAGCCTATATGCAGTATTGCACTGATGTGGTCTAGACGAGCCCAGTACAGGCTTTTTTTCCAGTTTCAGATTGCATTTCGCAACAATGATGTGACAAACATTGCTTCTGGGGTACAAATTGGCACTTCAGAATGGCAAACAGAAACACTTCTTGCTATGTTCAGATAGACTTTGTGTAAACATCCAATGGTTATGTGTTGTAGGTGTGAGGGAGAGTAGCTACTTCTTTAAGTTAATAGATGTGTGATGGCACTGACTCATCCAAACCCTAGATGTAGATATTCTGCTAACTGATTGTAGTGGTGCTCTGTCTAGACTGTATGAAAAAGGTGTTAAGGTGAGCTACAATCTGTGAGCTGACCTCTATTGACTTTCTTTACCTAGACATACCCTAAATGCCTATGATGTATTCTTCAACACTGCTGCTAAATATCAGACAAAAGGTGGGGATACTGATTGTTTTCTATCCTGGCTCCTTGAAAAGAACACTGTATATAGGGACTCTGGGGGTTCTCTTTGCTGGCTGTAACAAACCCAGAGCTCAGAAAATGGTGACTTGTGGTAACAGATGCCACACTGGCCTCCTGTACTTCCCCTCTCCCCTTTTCATTGCCTGTATTCATTTCTGCCCTGAAACATTGCCAGGTTTTTTTCCTCTTCTTTCATCACCAGTTTGGCACTGAAATGGATATCATTCCCCTTGTTTCTCTGTCCATTTTGTTTCTCTTACTGCTCTCTCCTTCCACTTCTCCCTTGTTAAGGAATTGGTTGTCTTCCCAAATTGGAGAGAAGAGAAAGCTCAGAGAACAGAAATCGAGAACTGTTGTCTATTTTCTGAAGTTCTAGAATGTGCAAGACCTAAAGAAGCTGTCAATTCTGGAAAACCAGCTAAGCTTAAATCTCCTCCAAATTTTTTCTCTAATGGAGAAAAGGGACATGTCGCTGTCCAGAACAGATTTGGAGGTGGGAGGACAGGGAGGGAGGAAGTTTGCCATTTTTTTCTGTTGACATAGCAAACACAAGGCCAATATTTAACAACAAAACAAAAAAGGCCATAATTTCTCATTGGTTTCATAATTTTAAACATCTTGCCCTAAATGCTTACACGCTACTGGTGTAAAAGATAAATGCTAGTTGTCACTGATCTTAGAGGATATACCTTGAACTACTTGTAGTTTCCTCTTTGTTCCTTTTATTTGTCTAGACACAAAATGGGGATATTAGAAATGTTTTCTTATTGGCTACTCATGGGTTGAGGAAAAGATCTGCTGCTTGTTTTTGGACTTGTGCATGTTGTGACTACTTCATTCCAGCATCTTTAATGTGATGACACTCTTCATGTCCCAGTTTGGCCAAGTCAGGTACAATATACAGTGAAACTTGCATTATGAACCAACAACTCCAAATAGCAACCTCCATTTAAGCAACCATATTGAACCACCGAGCAATATTCAGTGAATAATATATCATTATGTCATCCTCATTCTTAAAAAGAGACATGTGCTAGATAACTCGTTTTGCTGCTGCCTGAGGTAGTCACTGAGAGTGGTGTCAGTGGAATATTCCATTTAGAAACTGTGTAACAACTGCAAAATCTATTCTATGACCACAAAAAAAATTCCTTAAATTTGTTGTGTATGCATAAAAGAAAGACTCATCAATTTATTATCTTTCTTTCTAGGACTGAATTTTCTTTCACTAATCCCAGCTGATTCACAGGTATGTTTCTGAACTGCTGTGGGGTTAATTTTCAAGTCTCTTTTGTGACATACTGCTCAAATAACTATCACATTTATGCAGTCCACTTGCTTAGACCTAACCACAGACCAAGAAAATCCATTTTCCCAACAAGAGATTGGAATGAAAATACATTAAGGAAGGATTCACTTTAACCTTGTTATGGTAAATCCAGGCATGGAAACTGAGTCTATTGGTAGTTTGCCTTTCTAGGTAAAGCAGATACTTGCACAGCAGTAACTTAAATACACTCAGGGTGGTGAGGCACTGGGATAGGTTGCCTAAAGAAGCTGTGGATGCCCCATCCCTGGAAGTGTTCAATGCCAGGTTGGATGGGGCTTTGAGCAACCTGATGTAGTGGAAAGTGTCCCTGCCCATGGCAGGAGTTTGGAACTAGGTGGTCTTGAAGGTCCATCCCAACCCAAAGCATTCNGAAACATTGCCAGGTTTTTTTCCTCTTCTTTCATCACCAGTTTGGCACTGAAATGGATATCATTCCCCTTGTTTCTCTGTCCATTTTGTTTCTCTTACTGCTCTCTCCTTCCACTTCTCCCTTGTTAAGGAATTGGTTGTCTTCCCAAATTGGAGAGAAGAGAAAGCTCAGAGAACAGAAATCGAGAACTGTTGTCTATTTTCTGAAGTTCTAGAATGTGCAAGACCTAAAGAAGCTGTCAATTCTGGAAAACCAGCTAAGCTTAAATCTCCTCCAAATTTTTTCTCTAATGGAGAAAAGGGACATGTCGCTGTCCAGAACAGATTTGGAGGTGGGAGGACAGGGAGGGAGGAAGTTTGCCATTTTTTTCTGTTGACATAGCAAACACAAGGCCAATATTTAACAACAAAACAAAAAAGGCCATAATTTCTCATTGGTTTCATAATTTTAAACATCTTGCCCTAAATGCTTACACGCTACTGGTGTAAAAGATAAATGCTAGTTGTCACTGATCTTAGAGGATATACCTTGAACTACTTGTAGTTTCCTCTTTGTTCCTTTTATTTGTCTAGACACAAAATGGGGATATTAGAAATGTTTTCTTATTGGCTACTCATGGGTTGAGGAAAAGATCTGCTGCTTGTTTTTGGACTTGTGCATGTTGTGACTACTTCATTCCAGCATCTTTAATGTGATGACACTCTTCATGTCCCAGTTTGGCCAAGTCAGGTACAATATACAGTGAAACTTGCATTATGAACCAACAACTCCAAATAGCAACCTCCATTTAAGCAACCATATTGAACCACCGAGCAATATTCAGTGAATAATATATCATTATGTCATCCTCATTCTTAAAAAGAGACATGTGCTAGATAACTCNACAACAAAACAAAAAAGGCCATAATTTCTCATTGGTTTCATAATTTTAAACATCTTGCCCTAAATGCTTACACGCTACTGGTGTAAAAGATAAATGCTAGTTGTCACTGATCTTAGAGGATATACCTTGAACTACTTGTAGTTTCCTCTTTGTTCCTTTTATTTGTCTAGACACAAAATGGGGATATTAGAAATGTTTTCTTATTGGCTACTCATGGGTTGAGGAAAAGATCTGCTGCTTGTTTTTGGACTTGTGCATGTTGTGACTACTTCATTCCAGCATCTTTAATGTGATGACACTCTTCATGTCCCAGTTTGGCCAAGTCAGGTACAATATACAGTGAAACTTGCATTATGAACCAACAACTCCAAATAGCAACCTCCATTTAAGCAACCATATTGAACCACCGAGCAATATTCAGTGAATAATATATCATTATGTCATCCTCATTCTTAAAAAGAGACATGTGCTAGATAACTCGTTTTGCTGCTGCCTGAGGTAGTCACTGAGAGTGGTGTCAGTGGAATATTCCATTTAGAAACTGTGTAACAACTGCAAAATCTATTCTATGACCACAAAAAAAATTCCTTAAATTTGTTGTGTATGCATAAAAGAAAGACTCATCAATTTATTATCTTTCTTTCTAGGACTGAATTTTCTTTCACTAATCCCAGCTGATTCACAGGTATGTTTCTGAACTGCTGTGGGGTTAATTTTCAAGTCTCTTTTGTGACATACTGCTCAAATAACTATCACATTTATGCAGTCCACTTGCTTAGACCTAACCACAGACCAAGAAAATCCATTTTCCCAACAAGAGATTGGAATGAAAATACATTAAGGAAGGATTCACTTTAACCTTGTTATGGTAAATCCAGGCATGGAAACTGAGTCTATTGGTAGTTTGCCTTTCTAGGTAAAGCAGATACTTGCACAGCAGTAACTTAAATACACTCAGGGTGGTGAGGCACTGGGATAGGTTGCCTAAAGAAGCTGTGGATGCCCCATCCCTGGAAGTGTTCAATGCCAGGTTGGATGGGGCTTTGAGCAACCTGATGTAGTGGAAAGTGTCCCTGCCCATGGCAGGAGTTTGGAACTAGGTGGTCTTGAAGGTCCATCCCAACCCAAAGCATTCTGGGATTCTATGATCATGTACTTCATGCTCTTAGTTCACGGTGTCTATCTGTAGGTCGGATTAAGCTCTGTAAGTATACCTCACTGACTGTTATTTTTGTTCTTTTTTATATTAGTAGGAGATTAGGTTCTAAAGAAAATATCTTCATTAATTTGAAGGGCACATGAATGAATACTTTTATAATAAATTCTTCCATGCAACACTTCAATTTCATTTGATTTGGATTATATGGAAATTTTGTAGGTCAAAAAGAACCAGGTGGTATTTTTCCTTCCCTGGAAATTTAAACTTTACACCATTAGGGAGAACAATTTTTACTGTAATTAGATTCTTATGCAGACATACTACAGCCCTTGAAATATGGGGGAATATCAGCTCCCTAAGACAAGAGGATCTGAAGCAGACTCTTTTTCACCTCTGTCACTAGAATAAAACAGTAGTAGGTCTCTTAGAGTAGAACTGACTTTCTGGTGCCTTAAAAATGAAGGATGAACTTCCTCCTTTTCTTTCCACTTACTGCATCTTGCAATACTCTGTGCCTGACCTTGAGATCTGAACTACCAAAAGAGGGAATAACAGAAGTTTGTTCATGCGGAAGACTGCAAGCAGGTATGCTGCTATGAACTGTCCATTTTGGACAGTTCAAACAGCTCAGGCTCAGTTTCAAACATATGCCCGAGATTTGAATCCACAGGGTAAGAGAAAGTAAAGTGTGTCAAACAATGTGTGCGTGTGTGTGGGGTGCCTTATCTTCTTCTTTGACATCTGGCAACCTTGTTCTGTTTCTAAATGCTTTGAATGTTCAGCTCTGAAATGGCTTGTCTTTCACTTCAGGAAATTTAAATCAACTTAAGAATTTTTCCTAATCAGATTTGATCAGGGATCATTTATCAGTACTAAAATGTTTAAATACCTGCATGTATTGTTGCAGATGTATGCTATGAAAATGTTGATTAGTACAGCTGCTGCCATTTGAGGGGATGAAATTATTCTAACCTCCATTGAAGGAGCAGAAAGCATTTTGCTGCCTTTCATGATGAAAGGAGTCTGAAATAGGCAGTTGGGACCAGTACCTATGGGCAGTGAACATTCTCCAAATGTTAAGGGTTTTTGTGGGTGGGGTTTTTTTGTGGACAATAGTGTATCTTAATCCACTAATAAATGTTCAAACTAACTAGTTAATAAGAAAAACAAAAAGGGGAGGATGAGGGAGAAGGACTCATGGCTCATTTTTGCTTGATTACTTGCTGGTTTGCAGAACTCTGGTTTTTGATATGCATGTGTTAACAAGGTTCTGATAGTGAAATGTTTTATGCTTGTTGCTCTTCAGAGCATACATTTCCCTTGTGCAGTTAATCTCTTCATTCTTCATTGTTTCAAGCAGTACTGCCCTCCTATGTTTTTGGATAGTCTCACCTCAACCTTAACAAGCAGCATGCCTGGCAGCATCATCACATCAACCAGCCACCATGAGAACAGCACACATGTTAGCTCCTCCAGCAGGAGCAAGACAGGAGTGATAACCAGAAGCAAAGGCAGTACTCCTGACATCATCTCACTGGACTGAAACAAAGGGCAGCACAGGACTCCCAGAGAAATTGCACAGAGCTGCTGCTTATATCTCTGGAAATTCATCATCTTGGAAGTTATTCTGATATTTATTGAAAGGATTTGCCTTCTGGAAGATGGAGTAAATTCATCAACACCAAACAGAAGTGATAGATTTTTTTTTTCTTGCTCATTAAACAGCTGGCATAGAAAAGGCCCCTTCAGAACATGCATTTATGCTTTTGGTTTGTTCTGGGGAAACTGTTGCTGGGTGGGTTCCACAAATGGTTTTTAATTTTGTTGTAAAACATAGCAATACTGTAAAAACTAACAAAAAGCTTTTTATTAAAAAAAGGCACTTAACCACTCTAGAATAACAAGAACCTGGACAAAGGTTCAGAAGTGTATGCATTAGTGAATTAGTATTTTCACGGGGGCCTGTAATAAACTTCATTTAAGACCATGAAGCTTTGAAATAGCCATGACTTGTGTTATGTCTCTTTTTCCCCATCTCCCCCTTACCTGGGGACATAGGGGAAGACAATGTAAATGGGATTGTTTAGTTTGGGGTTTTTTTCCTAATTTCATGTTTTTCACAAATGCAACAAAATTCTAAGATATGATGACTTCTTAATGTTCTTTGGGCTGGGGCAGGGACAGACTATCTATGCAAACCCTGCGTTACACAGTCTGTGCTGTCATGTTGGAATTAGGGCACATCCCCACCACCAAAAGCTCCAAACTATGCACAGTTGAATGTAGTTGAATTTCTGGTTGGAGAAATTTAAGAGGTGATAGGAAAAAAAGCCTTTAAACTCAAATTTAGATTATTAAGTCCTCTTTGAAATTGCCAGGTGATCAAGCAAAGTGTGTGCTTTCTATGGCAGCTGTAAGGAGAAAAAAAGGAATTGCTTTCTCCAGTGCAGGATTACTTAATAAGATTTCACACTTCTGGTTTCTGTCACTTCGGTAACTGCTGTATTCTGTGTGGGAATACTGCACTCTGAGTTCCTGTGCGGGAGGCTTGACTTTTTGGAAGATAGAAGCTGTAACTGCACAGCGTTTCCACAGCGTTTCTGGGGGTAACCTCAGCAGTATTCTATGTGGAAGGGGTTACAGATCAGGAAAATAAAGTAATTTTCAGAGAGCTGGAATAATGGTATTGTCTATGTATGCTGACAGAGCAGCTTTTCCAAGTGTCGTGGTTCTGTTGAGTAATTGTATTTAAGATTATTCCCTGATTACCAGCTTTCACTTTTTCCTAATTTTATGTTCTTATTTCTTTAGTCAGATCTCTGTTGCTTTTTGCCTTCCATTACTGTTACAGTATTTGAACAAAGTACATAGATGAAAAATACTGAAGAAGGATATTTTGTAACTTTTCTCTGCCCTGTACTCCCACCTTTAATGGTGCATTACTATTCCTCATTGCCTTTTTTTGTATGATCTTTTACAGCAGTCTTCAGTTCACACATTGATCTTAATATTTCATTCAATTTTTCTTCTTTCCTTAGCTGTTGAATTTTTTGTACCTGTTAAGGATCAGTTTTTAACATGATTTATTTCCAGTAAAGTCATGCTTCTCATGGAGTTTTTTCCTAATGCTCACAGGAGATCAGTGCTTTTTGCATTACAATTGCATGGTGACTTGACCTGTAAATAGAGTGTGGAGAGAGGTTCCAGAATCATTCTGAATAAAGCATTTAAAACTGGTATCTGTTGCTGAAGATGCTATTTGTACTCTATTTGTGACTCTTTTGTCAAAAAAGTGTGACTCGGCTAACTGTTGAACTGGCTGAGGTGATGTAAACATCTCACATGTACATCAGAAAAGATAAGTAAAGGCGAGTGCCATTTTTTAGGATGTGCTCTAAACCACTTGTGCTATTATGAAATATGGCTGGTATATTGTTAAATATTATGCCCTGTTTAGTAGTTACTTATGAGGGCTGAGGTGCAGTTGTGTTCCCCAGCTGTTGTGGGCAGTAGTTTTGCAGCTGCATTTAGCTTTAAACCTTCTAGACCCATGGCAGCAATGTTTGAGCCTTATCCATTAAGGAGAGAGCTAGATTGTCATAGGCTGAGGTTTGAGGCAACTTTAGGCCTAACGATGCAGTTTTCCTGCAATGCTGATGTACACACAGTAAGTATTAGGCTTGTATAACCTCCAAATCGTTTAATTTACCTGGTTTTGGATGATGTGCGTCAAGGGATTGGAGTGCTGCAGTATAGTCATATTACCCATTCAATATGCTTTCTTCCACAAGACAACAAAGAATTTACTTAAATCAGGGGTGGATGGAAAGGGGATTTGGATTTGCAACCACTCTAGCTCTGCTCTAAGCAAACTTGTCCATTGTAGCTAGATGAGTTTTTGATCTATTTGTCTTTCAATGAGTTCTAAAATGCATCAGACTGTCTATCCAATAAACTCTAACATGAGAAAAAACTTGAAGAAAAGGTTAGATGACATCATATCTCTGTTTCCACTATGGAAGTATCTGGTTACTGCTTTGAGTGGACTACATCAAAAATACCTTCAAAGCGACTGCAGAAGGAAAGTAAAGCTTCTGAGATTAATACAAGTCCCTCTATGGCACAGTGTCTTGGTTTGAAAGACAGGTGTCTTCTAAGGAAGGCAGAAGCCTCCCTTGGAATGGAAGATGTAACTCCCTTCCCTCCAAATTATTATAATTTTGAAATTAAGGGGCTTTCAAGCAAATATATGGGAAATAAGAATAACAGTTCTTTACATATATATATATATAACAAGGCAGAAAAACACCGGTTTAAACTGACAGTCAGAATATGACCTGACACCCTGTTAGTAAGGGTAGCGGTAGCAGTCCAATAAGATGGTGGCTGCAGTCCTCCTGAAGTGAATGGATGTGGTTCTGTTGAAGCGGTGAGCCTGTAGAAAGGTCTGGTCTTCCTCAGAAGGTGCAGCGGTAGTTATGTAGCTCCTGTCCTCTGGGAATTCCAGTGGAAAAGGGTGTCCATGGTGTTCAAAATCTTAGATTATATCCAGGATGGAATGCTTGGTTCCTCCCTCTGGGTGGAGCATCTCACAATGGGATGATGAGTCATGTGGCAAGGCACTGATGGGCCCATTAACAGAAGATAGTCCAGGAGCGAGTTATCTATGAGTCATGTGGCAAAGCATTGATGGGCCCATTAACAGGAGATAGTCTGGAGGGAGGAGGCAGGGAGCACTGCCCCACCTGGTTTCAGCAGCTCATGAAGATGGTGATAGAATACACACTTTTGGGCACATCTTACATTGTAACCTAGGACACACAGATAACCAGTGTGCAATGAAAGCCATTATGTAAGAGCTGGCCCTTTTTTTCCCCACCCATCCATTTGCTATGTCTTTTTATGCATTTTCTGGAAGTGAGCTAGCTGCTATAATACTAGTGGCAGAAAGGCTATACCTTCCTGAAGGCTATTAGCTTGAACTGGCTTCTG
The DNA here is from genome assembly GCA_013396875.1 of Vireo altiloquus. Lineage (NCBI taxonomy): Eukaryota > Metazoa > Chordata > Aves > Passeriformes > Vireonidae > Vireo > Vireo altiloquus. Next base: position 13,622 of record VZRF01007543.1, read on the forward strand.
ATTTTCATACTTCCAGATTAGATAAAACTGTCTGAAACAATAGTGAGCCATACGGGCAGGACTTTGCTGCCCAATGACATCACACCATCACCCAGAGGTTCTGCACCTTTCCAGCAGCAAGAATTCAGACATTTCCAATGTTATCTGGGATTTTCTGTATCTATATTTAAATCTAGGTGCTGGATGCTCGAAAGCTTACCTGGAACTGCAAGCCTTTCACTATCAGTCTTCAAGAGCACAGATTATTCAAGTTTGGAAATGAAAGAACATATCTTCTGGCTGATGGGACAAAACCTCGCAGTTCAACAATAATTTCTAGAAGAGCAACAAAGGGAGTTGCTTCCTAGGTTAAAAGACAACTGTAGATTAGGCAAACTGTAACGAACACCATTAGTCCTTGTGGACGCTAACAAGTTGGTCAGGAAGAGATTTTCCAGCTCTCTTGGGTCTGTTCATGAGAAGCAGTTGCTTTCTCATGAGCAGAAGCTGAGAACCAAGAAAAGTTTGTGTAAACCATCTCACGTGTTTGGAAAACTATATCTCACAGCTGGTGTTTGGTGCACTTTGTTATTCCTGACTTGATGTTCTGTAACTGACCAATTGTAGCTGTTCTTTACATTGCTTCTGGCAATGCTAGAAGAAGCATTCACGTCTGGGAAGCAGAGAATCTAAGGATCTAAGAATCTCTCCAGAGATCTCTTTGCCTTTGCATGAAATAAAGATCTTTGCCTTCTGATGATTCTGAGAATGGAGTCTTTTTTGTTGTAATGGCCCTAATCAGGGCCCATAATGCAACAAGTCCTAGGCAAGTGACTTTTTTTTAATGTGAATTTTTGACACAGGTAGGGGTGGCCACAGACAAGACACAGGCAACACCAACCACAAAAGTCAAATTAGTGTGTAATTTTTCTTTCTTTTTTTAGTAGGTGGTCATGCCATCATCACAATATATTAACACTGTATTCAGTGGCATTCTAAAAACTTTCCATTTCCTTCTTGGTTTTAGGAGGAAACAATATAGGGACAAAACTTGGCAGTGCATCACTATGGATGCTGGCTGCTTGTTAGGAGAAGATTTTCAGCAGAGTTCTGTGAGAAAGTTTCTCATGAGCGGCCTCAAGGCCGTGAGGGATGAAAAACAATTTTTGGATAAACAAATCTTTGGTAAATAACTTAACACCTGGTGTTTGCCACAGACTGTTTTGAAGAGATGTTTTTGCACTGGTGTTTTTCAGTTAAAGGGGTATTTCTCATTTAAACAATGGTGAGTGTCTTTGCGCTACTTCTAGTGCTGTTGTCTATATAAATGTACGCTCCTCTAATAAAGAAATTCCTGCCTTCCTGAGTTCCTGCCTTCCTGCTTTCTTCATGCTATATGAATGCTGGAGTCCGTTTTCTTCACCCGTCTCCAAAGCGCAACAGCGACATCTGATGACCATCTGACGTGTCTACAATGAACGAGCAAGTTTCGCACCGAGCTCTGCAGCGACTTCCGAACCGCACGGACCTCAGAACTGAGTCACTGGACCTTGAAATAACTGAACTACTCCTCCGCCGAGAGGTATGTAAGGCCCCGAAAAAACGGGTAGCCAAGCTTGACTGGGTTGAACTGGCCGGGTGGAGAGGGGACCTCTGTGAAGCAATTGACACAGCTCGGGCTTGATATTACTGTGTAATACGGTGGCTGCAGGGGAAAAGAAAAGGTTTCCAATATGGGGAAGCAACCCTCTACTGAAGAACAAACTGTGCTTTTGGCATGGAAAACTGTATTAACAAGTAAGAGAGCTACTGTATTGGATCGCTCTCTGCGTGAGCTGCTTCACTGGACCAGGGCACACAGAATCGTAATAGAACCACACACTGTGTTCAACCTGCATTCTTGGAGGGTGCTTGGAGAGAAGTTATGGCATGAGATAGCACGGGAGGATAAGTGTCGGTGATTGAAACACAGACTCTGCTGGGTATATGCAAAGCCAACTTTTATTGTACAAAGCACATCTTANTAAAAAGCCTTGCTAAGGTGGCCAATAAAAGTTATCACGATGAATCAAGGTGCTGCCAGTCTGTGGCATATACACAGTTGTCCCAGGAACAACTAGTCTTTCACAATCCTTATCGGATGTTCCTCAGCCTAACGT
>VZRF01007569.1:0-39230 GCA_013396875.1 Vireo altiloquus
AATTATATATATTTTTATCACACCCTTTTTAAACATGATCTAAGCCCAGGTGGGGTTTTCTTTTTTTTACGCTGTTCATGAATAAGTTTGTGTGCTTGTATGAATTTATAAGCTTTATCAGTTACGTTCTCTTATTTCAGACACTTGGTTTAATTTTGTTGGGTATTGGGTAAAGCATGATTTAAATGTGTACTTGTCCTTCTCGCAAATCAAAAATATTTGCCTCAAGAATTTTTTGCTGCTTCCGATGTGCCTCAGAATAGAGGCATTGGGAAATATTGTACATGACAAAAATGCTGGATATTTTGTGTGGCATATACAACTAGACATACATATAGATGCAATGAGAGATACATGGCTATGTACATGATACATGATTAAAAGTAAAAAATGTGTCTCAATAGCTTCTCTCACTGTTAAGTAAATACTGTTCAGTATTTAAAGGAGAACTAAAACACAGCCAATTGTTTCCCATTCCTTTCTATACAAATTAATCTTGCACATATACACAAACAGTCTTTGAATGTATTTGTGCCATTCTGTATCTTTGTTGATGATGTGCTAACACTGTCAGAGCTTTGAGATATGTATGCACAAAACTGTAAAACCTGCGTGAATCACTGAAAGATATTAAATCACGTGCTTAAATATATATTGTGCAATAAGTACTAGTGTTTAACATTTAAAAATACACCGGTTTATATTTTTTGATTTTGTATTTTAGTAGTTACTTATTCATGTATAGTTTTATAGGGATTTGATTAATGTAGTGACAGAACAGATTTGGTATAAAACAGCAGCAGAGTCTCCTGCTCTTATGTCAGGGTTAAGAGCCAAGGCAAATCTTCCCTAACTAATTAGATGCTGAGTAAGGCATCTTAGTGAAGTTGGGGCAAAAGTGAATGGGTCACAGCTGAGGCAAGATTGCAAGGACTGTAGTGATAGTGAAAGCATTCGCATTTGCCAGGTCATTGTGACACTGTGCTGATTGCAAAGGAACACCCTGTTCACTGATACAGAACTGCCGTCATAAAGTAGGATCAGAAACAAAAGCTTTAAAGAGCGTTTACTTTTTACTAGAAATGCTCAAAATGTATGCTGTGTATAGCTTCCTTTGCTCAGTTATTTTCCTCAAACAATAGTGCTTGTGCTATTGTAAAAGGATTTGCCTTGTAGACTAATGTTTCTTTGCAGTTTAGAAGAATTTCCAAACTTGGGGCTCCTAGTATACCCAGGAGGTGATGAATCATATTGGCTCAAGAAAGAGAAGGCTGAAACAGAAAAGAGGGAGAAAAGGAGAATTCCACTCTCACTGTCTGAATCATCTAGTTTGGAAAGAGAATCAGTAATGCAGCTTTTTGCTATAATTCTGAGAGTGTAAAGACAAAATTTCAGCATCCAGATAAACTTTAATCAAGAGGTTTATTTTTTGCCCATCTGACCTGTAGAAAGGAGAGAACTTAAAAAGCATTTTTATATGATGAATGTCCATGTGTTTATGTACAGTTTTTCAGTGAGGCAAAATGCATTCTTTAGTTTAACCTCAGTCTGTCTAACAAAAGTCCAAATTAAGAGACTGTACATCAGCCAGTGGACAGGCATCTGTTGCTTTACTGTTTACCCCACTCATTATCATAACACCCTGATGCCTCCTTTCCTTTATTGAAATGCCTGACAACTGTTTTCTAAATTATTTTTGTTCACTGACAGAGAAAACAGTGCCATTTGTATGGCACTGTCACACAATATTTTGTCATAGAAAGGTCCTCTCTTTTGCAGGGCGGGGGGGGGGTGAGCATCTCAGAATTGCATTGATCAGTGTGAACTTGCCAACAGTATTCCATTGATGCTATTCTGACTCTCTCGGGAAGCCATTGCATCCCCATCCTCTACTGATGATGCGTATCTGTGCACTTGTGCAAAGGAAAGGAGAGTGTCATCTGCCACTTAGAGAACATGGGAGTTCAGAAAAGAGAATGTCATGATTACAATCCTGCCATTCCCTCCCATGCACCACACAGAACTCAGCAGTCTTTTCTTACAAGGTGAATAATAAGTGATACTTTAAGAAGCTTTATGGAAAGTAAGAAAAATTATTCTGGGCTTGTCATTGAAGTTGAAATGTACTGTCACTGGCAGGTAAACTTACTTAGTGATGTTTGAGGTGATATTTATCAGAAAATGGACCACAGCACAAATACACCAGTAGAGATCGGAGCTGCAGTCTGCATACTTGTGGGTTTTGGAATATGTCCCTTATAAAGGAAGTTGAGTGACATGGTAAATGCCTGTCTATTTTTGTGATACCTTCTGCAATTAATATTGAAAACAGAGCTTTAATTGTTCTTCTTTTTCTCAGTAATTTTTAACAACTCAGGGAACAGCAGGACACACCTAATGAACACAATTTGTTAATTTGTGGTGTTTCTTTTTAAACTTTATTTCACCAGAATTCCAGAAAAAGAGATAGACTACCTGAATCTCTGCATATGCATTTTCTCCATGCATTATTTAAGCATGTATTTCTTAAAGATTGGTAACTTTAAATTGCAATACTTCTAGCTTTGAACAGTTTAGTGCTTTTCACCTGAACAGTTCAACATTTGGTGTACTAGTAAGAGGAAAACAGAATATGAAAGATCACATCCTCACTGTGATCCAAGCATGTGTTTTCCATTCATATCATTGGCGACTCTGTCATGCATCAAAGACAACATATAGTTTAGGTACAGAATCACAGATAGCAATGTACTAGCCTTCAGAGTGAGCTCTAAGCAGGAGCTCAATTCTATAAGCCTTCTGTACGTGTGTAACTTTTATGCAGCTAAATGTGCAGATATTTTGCAAGACAAGGCTCTGTGGTGGTAGAGAAAGTTGCTCTTGTGTATTTTAATCTTTTCTATTACTTAGACACCAAGGAGAGGAACATCATTTAAAAAAATAAAAGTAACTCTTGCACTTTCTTAAGAAAATCTAAACCTGGTTTCTTGGTTTATTAAAATCCAGAAATTAAACAAGGTTCTCTGTTAAAGTGTGAGGTCAGGTGTGAGCTTTTAGACATTATGGGCCTCTGTATGGCTTTATGTCTCAGTTACTGAAAGATCAGGTTTTTTTAGGTGAAATGAAATGAAATGAAATTTGGGCAGGATGATTCAACATGAAACAAATTGGAGGAGAAATATTTACAGGGCTCCTTGCTGACTGGTATTGCCAACTTTTCCAAAGAAAAAGTAGCAACATAACAGGCTAAAAGGTGACTTAATCAATAAGGTAGTATTTTATATGGAATTATTCTTGTTTACATAAAAAAAATTGGCTTCCCAAAATGTTCTATCTTCTCTGTTTTCTCATTAGAAATATATATTTATAAAAAAACCCCAGAAGATGTTGTTGTCAGATCTTTTTATGCAGATTGATTTTCTTTTAGCATATTCATTGCCCTTTGCCTGCACAGAATACAAAACCTTATGTACTGTACTGCAGTTTTATTGCTGCTTTCAGAGGGATGTCTTGTGAGATGTTACGGCTCCTGTGGAAGTACAACGGCAAAATGTCCTTTTATGATAGATCATTATTGATACCCTTTATTTATTTATGTCTTTCCTCATTTTTCTTTCCCTACAATTTTTCTTTCTCTGTATATATATCTGAATATGTATTAAAAGAAAAACTCCTCTTGGTAGTAATTGAATAATCAAAGCAATCTTGATTATAAAGGTCTTTAGGAAGACATAAGGGGCAGAGAGGAGAAGCATCACTTCTAAGGAGGGCTTACTGTAAGTGCTGACATGGACAGTTCAGTGTTGTTTTATTTTAGTGTGTCTGTATGCAAAAAACGTGATAAAAATGTGTTATGTCCTGGATTATCACACAGAAGGTGATGAAAAGCATCTCAGTTTGATCTCTACCTTGTACAGTTTCTTAAGAGGCATTACTAATATTTTAAAAGAAGCCCTCATTGTATTTGAATTCTTGTATTTCAAATACATTTATTTGACAAAGGAAATATCAAGAAAAATGAGGAAATTAAACTCATGGAATACTTGAATACTCTTTTTTTCCAAACAGACTTAGTAGACAGAAAATATATCAGAGTGGACTTCAGTGAGTTGTTCAAAAGCAAATTACATTTTTCAAATAAACCCACAAACCTGTATCACTGTAATCAGACTTAGCTCTGAACTAAAAATGTGCCTTTCCTTTCTTGCAGGAATTCTCTAAAAATTTTTATGGAAATCTGTAAAGTGGAATTCATAGGAAAACAGTCTCCTCGGAGTGGTAGCAGCAGTTTTTCTGAGGAGTGGACATGTTTTCACACTTTGTATTATAACTTTTAGTAGTTGTTTGTTCCCTGAACAGTTTACTTTTTAAAATACATAGATTTGATAGGGATATCTGAAATAGATGTCTTGGGGAGGAGGGAGGTAAAACTAATGAAGAGTATGCAAGGAAAAAAATAATTGCTTCCAGCTGTCTTTATATAATAAAACTACTATTAAAATGAGGAGCTCCATTAGCAAGGCTTTAATTATACATTTTCTTACATTTCTAAATAAACAGTGTAGTCTTTAAAAAATAACATTTAAATGAGTAAAGTGTGACAGCTCTCGCACTAGCCAGGGAAAAATATTAAGAAGTACCAACTCATCTACCCTGCCTTAATGCCCCACAGCGGCTGACATTGCTGGAATGCCTCCTGCAGCTGGTGGCATATGACTGTCATTTGCAGGCAGGATATACGGAGAGTTTGCACAATGGAGGCATTCACCAAAGTGTTCCTCATCTGGGACTCCTGCAAGCTCTCATTTTATTGACCCTGTCAGAATTTAACTGGTAGGCTGTCAAATTATGTGTTGCTTTATCTAATATTAGTTTTTCTTTTAAATTAGAATGCGCAGAAGAAAGGGTTGTGGAAAGCAGGTACGAAAAGGATAAACAACTTCTGGCTGAGTTTCTAAAACAGGAAAAACATAACAACTGTGTAAAAACTTTATGATTTGTTCTGAAAATTGTAGGGATTCTCTATCTTGTTAATGATTAAATAATGTTGTTAATTTATAGATTTTTTTCAGGGTTTGGAGTAGACTGGAATTTTTTACCATTCAGAGCCTTAAACAGAAATCTGTTTTCTGAATTACTGTGTTCCTCAAGTGTTACTCAAACATTGGTTACAAACAGTTTTATGCAACAGCTCACTCTAATTGCTCATGTTCTTAAAGACAGCAGGAAAAGTGTTTTTTTTACAAACTTCTCCAGAAAGAGATTTATTCATGTGCTTTGCTGTATCTTCATGCAGAATGACATAAAGAAATGCCCAGCAAGAACTGCCCATTAGCAGTTTTGATTATGTTCTGCAAATAGTGTAATAATCTGAAAGTTGATTGATGATTTTAAATATGTTATTTATATCACAGATTGGCTGCTTATTAATTCAGTGGTGTTGAGGCATGACCTCTCTAAAGCCATAATTTGCATAAAAAAAGTAGAATGCATGCACAGCTTCATAGATATCTGGGAGAGAGCTAGTTACAGCAGCAGACAGTACACCAAAATATTGGGCTCATGCAGATGGAGCATACTGTAAAGGAAGTACCTTACGCAGTGAGTTACTCATTTTAATAGATCCTCCTTTCCACTAGTCCATTGTTAATGCAATGTTGAAGTTCAGTTCAGGGTGGAGAGGGGAAGAGAGAGAAAGGAAATGAGAGTGAATGATCAGATTAAAGGAAAATAAATTTTAACCTGGGGTCTATCAATCACTTCCTTTCTGCTAGGAAAGAAACCCTCAACTCACCCTATATGTTTTTGTCCATGTATAGAAATAAGGAATGACATCTGTCTGTCTGACATGGGATCTCCTTATCATAGATTTTACTTAACAACATTTTAAAAAAAATTGTTCTATTCTTAAAAAAATGTTGAATTTCTACTGTAATAGTGACCACTGAATAGTAAACACCGTTTTAAATTATAAAATGTGTATGACTGGCTGTGTTTGTTTCCAGTGTATAATATCCATTTTATTCCTGCTTTGATGTCCTCCTCCTGCAAAACAAAATAATTTTATCACAAAAGACAAAATAATCTGAATAGAATGTTATTATGCTATTTTGAAAGACCTCCTAAAATATTGCATTAGAATACACTGAGATATTGATTTTTCTCTGCAGGGATAAATAAATAAGACAACTGAAACATTTAAATTTAGTTGAAAATGTGGAGTTTTTTAGCCTTTTGATACAGAATTCTGAAGACATTGTCTCCCCCTAAATATTAAAAATTTTTTTTGTATAAGCTGCAATATTAAATTAGTATTTAGCAATCCACAGATAATTTATTTACAAGAACTTGGCAAATGTATAGGCTCTCTCATAAGTGAATTTTCATTCAAAGGAAGGTGCTATTTCTCCAGTTTTGGCATAGTAGTTTTGGTAAAGTGGCATTTTTGTTTTCTTTTCATTAAAAATTGAGAAAAAATGAAGCTGGTACCTACTGGTGTATGTTTTTGTTAATGAGGGTAGTTTCATTAGTTGCTTTCCAGTCTGATTTTCTAAGGAGTGATGTATAAGGTGGGGTTTAGAACATGAGCAAAATCATGGAAAATGTTCAGAAAACAATAAGCATGGTTAGTAATCAGACTTATCTGAACATTTATTTAAAATAATTTCTATCTATTTTCTTGTGGTGAAAGCTTCAGTGAGGTAGTCAGGCTGTCAGTACACTATTGTCAGTTCACTGACAGGTGAAATCCAAATATCTCAAAATTTTCTGCTAATATAAAAGTTTTCTGTGAAAAACCAATACTTTACAACACTAGAAAATGATAATTTTAAGTGCCTAGTCCTTTTCTCATTGGATTCAACACAACTATAGTCTATGATCACAGAATTGGTGTGAGGGCTTTTCCTCAGGAACATGTAATTCATGTTTCGCTTCTTCTGTGATGGAGCATATTAAATATTAAATGAAGAAATAACTGGAGAAGTAAAATTTGGGGAATGGATTAGAGCATTGTACTCTAGTTTCAAATAATGTAGTATTTATAAAAGCATGACATTTAAAATCTAGGTTCTTCAAAATTTTAATTATACACTTATAAAAAACTGTGTGGTATATGCTAGATGTGTGGTATGTGTTAGTTTAAAAATATAATCTTCTGATTACTCAGTGCTCAAATACTCTGATAATTTTTAAACTTTAAAATGCAATTTTAATATTGCATAAAAATATATGTTTTCTTAACCTACATTTTCATTTATGAAATCAAACAGTGGAAGAAAATTATTTAACTAATAGCTTAGACAGAAATTATTTTAAAAAGGAAAAGATCACAAATCCCTCAAACAAAACTAATGCAAATTTAAAGATCTTTAGTTGATATTTATGTATCTTTTGCATGAAAGTGCTTGGACATGAAATAATGTCTTTCTCCACATGCTTATTTTGCTTTGTTTTGATGTTGAGAATTTGAAAGTCAGGTGTGAAAATGTTAAAGCAATTCCTTCCATAAGCAGTTTTATAAAGACGAAGTTGAATTTTGGTTCTCTACAAACAGACCTATATAAATCATGTTTGGTATGATTTTTAAAATTACATTTTTAAAGCCCTTTTTAATGATACCAAACTGAAATAAAACTCCTCTAACATGTACAGTTCATGAAATACCTAAATTTGTAAATGCATAATGTGACACTGTAGACAGGAGACTTGATTTTAAATGACTGGGGTTTTTTTCTGAGCCTATCCTTTCTATGCCACGTCCCTATCCCTTCCAAAATTCTGCAGTGGTCAGGTGTGGCATTTTGTTTCTATCCACTGACTTGCATATGCGTGTTTATACACCTACAAACTGTAAAAAGAAAACTGACTAAATGTGGCTTCAGGGAAAAGAAAGGAGTGGTGGGCGCAGATACCAGCTGGAGCTTGATGCATGTGTTCTCTTCTGTGGCACCGTTTTGTTGTTGATGTGGGAATGTAGCTAAACAGTGGCTACAGATGCTCCACTAAATAAGGATCCACATAAATTCCAGCTGTGAACTTGTGATTCATCCTTCCCTGCACAAAAGATATGTTTCCATATGTCCCATTATGTTCTATATTTGATTTTTATCACACACTGTGTGCCAGTCTGAATCTCGTCTACATGCTTTTTGTGAATTCTGTAACCCTTTCTTTCTTTCTCCTTGTTATAACGCACCCTAGCCTCCATGCAAAAAATCCACATTACAATCATACAGTATCCTTGTAAATAATTTTTTAATTAATAAAGTACATAAATAATGTGGCCATGTAACCATTGTAACACTGAGACTGGACATATCTAAAAAAATTATATTAGTCCATCTGGAAAGTATTTCTCTAGAAGCTAACTCTGCAGTCCTCTTTAAAAGGAGTCGAGTTCTAAATAATTTCATCTTAAAAATTACCTGTATCTTACTTTATCAGAAAAATGCATTTTTCTGATATTATCTGTAATAATTTCAGGTAACTAATGTACATAGCCTCTCTGTTTTTAAGGATGTAATTGATACATAAGGAATATAATTTTGAATTATGCCAATTTTGAATTATATCAATTTTTAACCATTTATCCTCTCTGAGACTCACTGAAAAGAACTGTAAAACCATTACTGGTTCCATGGTATCAAATACAATATTTTAAGTCATTGTATTTTTAAAATATTGCTCTTATTCATTATGTTCTTCAGACTGGAATTCAGGATATTTCTTCTTCTGTTAGCATATTGTAGATATGGAAATTGGCTTCTAGAAATTTAGGTGTCCAAGCCCCAAGAGCATACAAACTCCTATAGTTTAAAATACTAAAACACAAAGTAAGGATTTGAAAATACTAGCTGAATTGCAGTGTAGGCTTTTGAGTCACCTTATTTTAATACAGTTAGGAGAAACAGGGTCCCAGCATTCTAATAGGACCAAAATATGGCTGCTGGTCACCTCTGTAAGAAACGATGTTGTGAAAGCTTTGCACTAAGTTTTGCTTATGATACTCATTAACTACCATGAAACCACTCAAAATGTGATGCAGAAGTCAGCATTATTTGCTAGATAACTGTGGTCTAGAAAGCCACTGTCTTTGTAAAGGTAAAACCTCACTGGTTGCTGTAATTCTTAAAGTCATTATTAAAGTACTAAATTTGGTCATTGATTTTTGCAAGTAGTTGAAACCAATGCTTTTAGCTCCAGAAAAATTTTTAAATGACATATCAGGAACTGGATGAAATGCTTGAAGTCTTCAGAGGTGAAGTTACTGTGTAGATATTACAGCAGTGCTGTAATTTTCATACAGTCAATTACAGTACACTCACCAACACAGGTAGCTGTAATTTTGTTGACTGAAGAAAAGTGTTATGAGATTACAATTTTCTAAAACAAGGTGTATCAAAGCAAATACTGAGATCTGCTATAAAGAAGCATCGTTTAGCTGTGTACAGAATTTGATGTCCAGTGCCTGTTTTGTCTATTGTGTTCAAGGAAAGTAAGTTCTGTTCATAATTGAAAATCTCCAGGCAAGTCAGGTATAAGCATTATACCAACATTTTTGGAAGGAATGGATAGTTAATTAGTTTGTATTTTTAAACTGAATGTGATTTTATTATAGATTTCAATAGGAACAAAAGGGAGAGTATCTAGACGAAATGATAAGTGGAGTCTAATCTCGGCCATGTCTGAAGAACCACTGAGTTGAACCACTGGTCACTGTGAAATTCCAATCAAAATGCAGATAAGTTTGGCATAAACATATTAAAGGATTGCTGTGTTCCCAGAGCTGTAAAGAAGACTTTAACTGGTGGAGAGGCTGGAGACTATCAGTTTATTTTACAGCTAGGTTAGGTATTTCAAATCAAGTGAGTGGTGCTGCTTGTAACGAAGCATCTGCAAAGTGTGTTGTGTGACGTTGATATTCTGTGTTCAAGAAGTTCAATGTCAACACAGCTGTGACTTACCACTTTTAGAAGCCTTCTCAACTGGGAATTGGATAAAATACTTTTAATTTGGGCATGAGGTTGGGTGAGAGTACTGGGATGGGAGTATAATTTCAGATGCTATTAATTTTCATAAAATAACATTTGTGTGCTTTGTCTTGCCAGATACTCTACGATGCTTTTCCTCATTTCACGTGCCAGGCTGTTTTTATATTATCATTTCCTTCTCTGCTGTGTTTATCTTTTCTGAAAATGGTGAATGTAAGCTATTACTGACTGGGTGGGTGGCACACATTTTCACAGTAAGTTTTAAAACACAGAGCAAGCATTTTATTTGGGTTTTAAAAACCACTGAGAGAACTTAATGCAGCTGCTTTCATGGCATCAAAGTGAAACATGTAAAAATCTCACTTTCTATTCTAAATAACCTTAGGGCTGTTAAGTCAGATATTTCTGGGTTGACGTGTTTTGCACAGGAGTGACAGTGGCATTGAGTATATATAGTAAATCAGTGTTCGACTGAATCTCTTCACTCTTTCATGAGCTTCACAGGGTACTCATCCTTAAAAAAATGTCAAGTTTAAACATGTCACTTTGCCATAGTTGAAATTACTTACTTGTTTTTAATCAAAAAGCAACTCTTAATGGGCTGTTTTACTGTAGGCAGTAAGGAAAGGAGCTTTCCAGTTTAGCAGCAAGTAGTTCCTCTGACCCATTATTTGCTGTCATTTCTACTTCTCATCCAGCAATGTGAAGGCGGTTACATGATTAAAATCTGAGCACACTGAATCAGGATGCTAGCGCTGCATATCCTACACCAAATAGAATTAATATTTTTGAGGAAAGCTAAGGCTTTTTTAATACATGTCTTTCTATGCCATTTAAGAGCAGTCCTGAGTTTTCTAGGAACTTTACTGTATCTGTGCTATCTGTCAACAGCAGAGGGGATACTGCTGATATTAAAGGTGATTTGGGGCACAGTGCTTCTTTGATTTTAGTTTTCCCAAACTCAGGATGAATTTAAGATGAGAGGTGCCATATATTCAACATAATCCTTGGATCCTACCCTGTGAAGTAGAAGGCTTTCTTAACCTGCGGCAGTCAGGCGCTCAAGCTGTACAAGTTCAGTGAATTTAGTTCATATTTTTTTTAAGACTGAAATGGCTCTTCAGTTTCTAGGCTAGCTAATAATCCTCCTCTTAACTATGCTGTACATATCGCAGATGGTGCTTGACAGACTAGTCAGTGTCTCAAAGGTCACCACAACACTGTTAGCTAGATCACTGTGCCCTTTGTTTCTTCAGGATGCTTCTGCTACCGTACTTGTTTCTTGAAAAAATTATAGGAGTAAACTTTGGGGTTTGTTCTAAAAGGAAACCTTAACCACTTCTCTCCTCACCAACAAGTGCCTCAAATGTGGAGTTGTTTGTTGTCAGTGAAGTGCTCTGAAGTTTAGCACTCTGCTAATACAGGTATGATCGGTGGTCTAATTCAGTTCATTGTGGTTCTTTTGTGTGAAGATACAACACCAAGAATGACTGATATTTTAATTTTTTGTTATAGTTGCCTTTTAGAGCTTTTATTGTGTATTAAGGGCTTATTTCAGCACCCAACAAAGAGGAACATTTAAAGCCTTTGAGAAATGCTGGTGTCCAAAGTCATATGTGTTCCTTCTGTGTAGTTTGAAAACAGTGAAATAACTGAAGGGTGTTTTAAAAGCAAGTAGGAAAAAGTGAGGCTTTAAACACCATTGTTGTTGCTTTATTGAAATATTTACAACCATAGCTGTAAAAATCTGCACACCTTTGTCATAGCTGCAAAAACATACAGTGAAAAAATCTCATTTCTGTTTTGCGTGATGCATGTTTATGAATGTATTTTACAGCAAAAATTGCATTTCTTTTGCCTTGTCACTAAAAGTCTGCATTTGTGTGTTACATTACTGAAGTACTACAATTTTACAAGGCCAGGCTCAGATTTGGAGAGATAACTTGCAAATTCTAAAGCTACTTTTTAAAATTTGAGACAAAGACACTTCCTGAGGCAAGTTCATCTATACTGTTAATTTAACTCTTACAATTTTTTTGCTTAAACTGATTGTGCAATGTCAGACCTCATTTTAAAGTTCTTTCACAATATATGACACACACATTGCTTTTTCTGTTACTTTTAAGAAGTCAGGTGAAAGTATGTTCTCATACAATTGTCTTCTTGAAATATTTTGTATATTTGTTTGTGTATTTTCAGTAATAGATGTTCAGGTATATATATACACCTCCTTTTTTTTTGGTGGGCAATTTAATTTAAGTATTTTGAATGTCTTGTTTCCTTAGTCTCCTTTTTCCTAATTTATTATCCATGATGCCAGCTGAAACTCCATTTTTTATATATTGTTGTAATTTGTTTTATTTTTATGTTAGCAGTAGGAATTGCATTCATCCGTCAGTCAACAAATACTCAGGAAAGACTTGAGCTCTTTATGGGATTTCCATTGGTTTTCAAATAGTTAAAACATTATTAGAATTTAACATTATATTGCAAAATGAGCAGTACCATCCTGGATGAAAGAAATTTCCCCTATAATAAAAATAAGCTGAATAAAATGGATGTAATTTCCAAACAGACACACAAATGTTCTTTTGTAGTACATGATCTTTTTCATACAGGGAAGGATGCTGTAGGAGCGATTTTTTATTTATGTGAAATATAAATGAAAAAAAATTTGCAAATTCATTCAGCTAGCAACTCTGTAAATATTTTTAAACTACTTTTCCAGTGTAGGAAATTTCCATTTTAATTACATTGCTACAGGTTAATAGAGGAATGGGAGAGATGCTGGAAGTTAATTTGTATCCAAGCAAACTCAGCTAATTTCTTATATCTTTATACTGCTGCATCTCCTTTTCCATCATATTGCTTCTAAATTTCAAGGTTCTAGGAATATCAAGAAAATATTTAATATTTCAAAAAATATTCGGTCTTCACACAACTATTTGAATTGGCATTTCTTAGTGTCCTTGTCCCCACCCCCTGCCACACAGCTGTCACTAACAGAGGAAAAGGACTGGGGGGAGGGAATGAGGGAGCCCTGCTAAAATCGTGTCACGTAGCACTAATTCATCTGCTCTCATTAGAGTGAGCGAGGGACAGCAGTGATGGCCAAGAGCTGCACTCCACACATGACACACGAACAGTTTGGGGAATAGAAAATTGCTTTCTCAGGAAGCCCAGCCAATTAAGGACTTGACCATATTGAATGTCAAGTGTTAATTTAGGTTTTTCTTCATTTTCCCAGTAGTAATGCGGGTCCTGTGATGAGCAAATACATGTCAAGTAAAAGTTGATTGCATGAAGGACCTGGGTATTATATGTCACTGACAAGTCACAAATGTACTCTAGTCTTTTAACCCCTTAGGTGAGTCCGGAAAAGAGGGGAGGGGAGTAGCAGAGGGGGATTAAATGTACTATAATGATAAGAATAGATATCTTATATTAGGGAGAAGTCTGGATGGGACAGACAGGATTAGAAATTTGTGCAAGAGGCTAGGATGCAGACTTTCTGCAATCAGTGCACATATGTGGTACCTTTCTGAGTTATAATTAATAAACAGACCTAAAGACCCCCTCAGGATTCTTTAGGGTTTTAAACAAGCCTATGAAGCATGCATGTTATATCCTTCATAAGGTTTCATGCAAGGAGAAGGAAAAGAGGTGCACAGTGCGAAAAATATGAAGTGCTCCTTAAGGGGTTTCTGTTTCAAAAGAAAATAATTTTGCATTCTTCATGGAAAAGAAAATATGTATTTCCAAGGTCTTTGTTTTTAAAAAATAACCGTAAAGAAAAGACAAAGCCCCCATGCAAGAGAATGAAATTATGAAACATTTTTCTGTCAAAACCAGATTTATTTTCTAGTTTGTGTGTTTCTCCAGGTTAATTTCACAATCATCAGAAACCCCCTCAAAGGCCACCTGCCCTCATCTTATGTGGTACCTGCCTCTTCTAGGGAAGCAGGGGATGGCAAAGACAGTAGTACTGAAGTCCATTTAAGTGAAGTAGCATTTCCTTTTACTAGATGTGGATACTTATGTATCATCTATAGCATCTAATTTCCATTCATCAGCATATTATTTACATATGAATGTTCTGAAAATAAGAGAGTGTCTGTTTCTATTACAATTGTATAATTGACAAAAAAAAATTTCTACAATACAGGCGTTGTGTAGCACAAATACAAGGAAATATAAATGACAATTATGCAAGCACCTAGAAAGTTGTCTATGTCTATTTAATTTAATGTGAAATGGTAAAAGCCACTTATGCTTTCCAGGAATTTTCAGAAACTATTTTCCCTTCCTAAATTTTGGTTTTTTTATTAATATTTAGCCCACAGATGGGTAACTGTTTGAGCTGGTCAGAAAGCATTGTATCTTTGTGTTAAATATTACCTATTGCATTTTTGGATTTTGCTTCTCTGCATTATGATGAAGATATTTAGGTGGTAAGGTGCACTGTCCATGATGTATATGTTCAATAGACATAAACAAGACTTCATTCTTGTGCAGATAGCTTGACACTTTAAAATAATGCAAAGTTAATCAATAAATATATAACCAATAAATAAATAAATTTTGAAACAGGCATCTTTTCCAAACAAAAGCAATTTAAGTTTGATCTCTCTTTTCTGGACTGACATTCACTTCTGTATGCATATGAAATGGTGCTCTCTCTGCAATTAAAGCAAATGCATCTTTTGTTAACAAACAGTTTCAAGAATCTGACTTCAAGACAATCAGTAATACTTCTCTTATGATAGTTCCACTTCATGTTTGCATCAAAACTCCTTATACATACATGCCATCTCAAAATAAACCCAACTTACTTATGTCCCTCCCCAGCCTCCTCTCCTTTGTATTTCAGTAGGTAGCATCTGTAGATCTCAGCTGGCATTTAGAACGGCATTTTAATCGCAGCAGCTTCTCTTCTGCTAGGTGTGCAGAGGGATTTTGCCAAGTTTCCTTAAACTAAATTCCGATGATGGCATCTCAGGTTGCTGATTCAAGATTTTGCTGCTCTCTGGTGTCACTTTTGACGGATGGTACCTAATGCAATCAGCCACCACTAAGGCAAGGCCTTCGTTTAACCAAAGGGTCCAAAGGAAAAAAAAGGGAAAAAGAAAAAACCCCTCCAGCCGTCCACCCAACAACAAAATAGGGCAGACTGTTTCTGAATCACTATTTCCCAATGCTTTAGCAGAAGATGCCTCCCTTTGCGCATGTTTTTGATAAATTTAAGAAGTCAAATCATTGACACAGATGGATAATCCAAGTGTATAGGGTGAAGAGTTATAAATTAACACATTATTCCCTCTTAATGTGAAATACTTGAGAATGCATTTTCTCAGTCCCCTGACATCTACCCAGTGAGGGCTCGCATTGTACTTTTCAAGTGGCATTGATTTGTTAAAGCGCTGAATTAGCATCTCAGGCCAGCTGCCTGTTCCACTGTTGTGTTGTTGGGTTCATTCTCTTTCTCTCTGCCTTGCTTCCCGCTGCCTTGGCCACACACAGGGCTTCAGCCTGCTTACCCCAGCTTTTCCCCTCTGTTATTTTAGCTAATCCACACTCACCAAATGTGCCTTGCCGCGCTGAGTAAATTAACATATTTCTCATTGCATAAAGCTTATAATATGCACATGTGTGTATATTCATGTGTATGTGTGTGTGTAATATTTTGGGCTGGGGAATGGATAAGCAGGGGGCAGAGGGGAGAAGGCTGCAAGGATGAATGTATGCATTTACCATCTTCATTCTCTATTGAAGTTACACATTGTTCTTTCATTTAATTTGTGTTGTGACGAGGTCTTCTGTACAGCAGCTGAGTCAAAGGGAAAAGAGAGAAGTAGTATATGTCAAGTCAGAAAAGCTATTGAAATGCACTATTAAACTGCATACTTTAGGTCTGAATTTAAGAGTCTCTATTACTTTGTCTAGTTGATCATTACTGAATGCCTGCTTGGATCTAAAGGTAGTTTGTGCTTACATGTTTGTATTGAAATATGTTATTTATAACTGTGAGGTTTTTTATTCTGATTGTAATTATCTGGTTTAAAGACTTTCTTATTCCCATCTTTCATTTCCTCCCTCAGCCTGTCCCTATTACCACTGTCTTGCTATTCACTTTTAATATTTTCAATGCAACTTCCCATTTTATATTTCTTATGGTAGCACCTGATTTGTAGCTTTGCCCTAATTGACTAAATTACACGAGTAACATATATATTGCAGTAATGAAGATTATGTACATGAAATTAATATTATATTTCATTTAAGATGGCTAATAAAATGCTCATATTTTTATCTATGGTTCTTTGGCATAGATGAATGAGACTTCTAGAGTTGAGTAGTGAAATGACATTCTTGCATACTGCACATTCATTATTCCTGCATTATTTTGATTATCCTTTCCTTAGCATTGTTTCCTGTGAGAGTTTAAGGTAATTTTCTTCCCAAGGTATGCTTCTGATAATGGAAATTTCAGGAATAATCAACAGAAATTTTCCTTTCTGTCTTTTATAGCATGACAAATTCTGTTTGGGATACAGTGCTTCTGGAAAACATTTTCTTCTTGCAGGTGAATAAAGTGATACATTTTTCTAAGCATTGGAAACAGAATGTGAGCTGGGTTTGAAATCTCAGATTCATGAGTAAGATCCATGTGGGTCACCTATTTTGTTAATATCTTCCAATGTAATCTTCTAATGATTGCATAATATTTATACTAATTAGGGGCCAAGTTTTGTAAATCTTAGTTGCCATTAACACGATGAGGCATTTCAATTGCATGAGAGTGTGGATTAGGTTTGTTGCCTATTTAGATTTTATCTTTTTAAAGGTCATGCATCTATTTGGCTTCCAATACAGTCAAACCAGATTATTTGCTATTTGCGAAATTTATATCAGTTTTTGAATATAAAGTAAAAATTGTTCTTTGCCTTGAGATGCCTACATTCAAAACCTGAACTCAACAAAGATTAAGATAATTCCCTGTCTGAGTAATCATTCCAGAATCCATAGAGTAATTTTCTGTTGGATAGCAGTGTTAGATTTATGCACAGAGATGAGGGGATTGAACAACTATTGTCTTTTAACTGTGCTGTCAGAGGTGAACTGAAGCCACCAGTAGAATAGAAACAGAAGACACTAGGTCTTCCTGTGTTTTCTCGGTAGTGTGTTATTACTTTCTTCACAGTAAAGCACAGTGCCAGCATTGCCACTGTAACTTCGTGCAACTTGCAGAGGACAAACCAAGTGTGCCCTGCTGTATTAACTTTATGCAAGCCTTAGATGCTGTGCTGAAGTGCATATTGCGGATGCAGATAGACCTATTTGAATTTTTTTAGGCAAAGAGGGTTTCTGCACCATTGGAGACTGGTTTAATTGTGCAAGTGGTACACCCACCTTAGGGGCCCAGCAAAAATTAATGCTGTATAAGCAGTCTCAGAGCACCTAGTGTCAGCTAAGGCATAATTTGTGGTGGTTTCGGCGGAAGCTGCTGGATGCTGTTTGAAGAAAAGGTAAAATAAGAATAAGGATCTACAAAAGGACTAATGAAGAAGTGACCAGCTAGAAATAAAGCTACTCACAATACTGATATCAAAAGCTGAGAGATCAGTCTCTCCTTCATTGTCCTAAATTCAGTTCAAATCTGTAACATCTGTTCTGTCATATCTGGAATGTCATTTTTCATATAATGGATTATTATATTAAAGCTGCGAGAAGTACACGACATCTTGCTATAGAAAAAACGTAAGATATTTGGCATTTGCAGCAACCACAGATTTTAAGCAGGCTCTTTCTTGAGGCTGTGGAGCATTGTCCTGATTCCATTTTTCTATCTTCGCTAGGATTATTCCATGCAGTGGTTGAATCGAAACCTAGGTTGTTGCTATGCTCATGCCTTCTGTTGCCATATAAGAGATCTACACAGTCTTGTCAGATTTTAAAATTCAATAGGAACAGAATAAAGGAACAAGAAAATGTGGAGAATGGACTATGACTCTAGATAATCTGACTATAAACAACAGCAGAGTGGTCATTCCATGTAATTAAAAAAAATAGGAATAATTTCAGTTTATAACAAAGACTTCTATTCAGTCTTGTTATTATTTTTATGAAATACATGCATTTGACTGGAAGTTCATATATATATGTGTTTGTGTGTTCCACATGTGTGGGAGTGAAAAACCAACATCATGAAGCTCTTTTGCCCCATTTTCAAATTGTCTGAAACACTTTCAGGAAAAAACATAGTTACATAAATCTGTGTCATAGTACTTTATTTCTTCTGGAAGCTGGCACCCAAATAGAGAATTAAATTACTTCCTTAAGTACTATGGCAAAGCAGAAACTGAATTTCTACATGGCACACCTGTCTGTAACCAAAGAGACTGAATTTTCTTTGTAGAGAATTTAGTATGAGGTATTGCTAGGGCTCCACAATTGTTGCTAAGGCTCCACAAGAGCCCAGAAGCTAGGGCTCAGCTCTTATTTAATGTATTTGTGCATTGTTTTTTTGCCAGAGATGCCAGGATCACTGAGTTCCCAGTAAAAGGAACAGTTCATAACTCTTGCTGCTAAATAAGAAAAAATTATGAATGACAGTTTGAACTGCAGCTCTTTTGTCAGACTGTTCTCTACATTTTAGTCTTTGCACTCCGTAGACCTCTTTTCAGTAACAGTGATTCTGTACCTGCATTCTGAAAGGAATGTCAGTAGTGTCAGGCCATGAGCAGGTTCCACAGCCCTTAGTGATTTGAAATAGATGCAGGCATGCATATTGACTAAGTTTTCAGGCTGAGACCCTGATCTAGTGTCATGATGGAAGGACGAAAGAAAGGAGTGCTGGTGGCCAGGCTTCAGAGCCTTTCGTATCAACTGCCTAATTTCATGAACACACTGTGTGAATCTCTGTGTGGGAGTCAAAGGGTAGTTGATGGAAATAGCAGAGTTCATGTAGCAGTCTTTCTGTGCCCAATTTCTCTACCCAGAGCAGGCAGCCATTTTCTACCATGTTAAGTTAAGGTGAGTTTCTTCCAGAGTTATGCATTTGTATGGACATTTCTACTAATTTTACCTGGGAAGAAGTCTGTATTCAACCCCTTGGGAGGGCTTCCATGCAGCTGGTGATGTGGGAGCCCCCAGAGTCAGGCCCTGGCAACCAAATAACCTGCTTCCTCCCGGTCTTTGGAGGAACACAAGAGTTGTACTAGTTTGATACCTCAGCATCCAAGCCCTATGAACTCAGTAGAAGATTGTCATTTCAGATGCTTCTCCAGAGATACAGGAACCTGAACAAGCAGCCAGAAAACTTTAAACTGGAGATGTGAATTCACTCATTTGCCTTTTCAGGACTCTGCAGCTGTCTCCTCTGGCACCAGCCCCTGCATTGAGTCCAAATCCTAAATAGCAAAAGATTCTTATTGTTATGGAGGAGGAGTCACAGGCACCCAGATGTTAATTCTCTTGCAACTTTCACTGCGTTTTTGTTGGTGTTAAATGTCCATTCTCCATCAAGGCATTAATGTGATTTATATTTCTCAGAGATCCTACCTTGGCTTTTCAGTTCCAAGGAGTCCATTCTCTTTCTACAGACCACTATCTTACTTTCCCTGGTTTTGTGCCAAACTCCCAATTCTCCAGGCATACTCCCTCAGAAAAATGGTTGATTTTTCTTCCCCCCTAATAGCTCTGCTTCCCCACATGTTCTATATGGCCAGAATTCTGATGGCCAGGGTTGATTTTCTAATGCTCTAATACCTCTTTTCTACTATGTCAGCAGATTAAAGGTTAGTGGAGCACAGATATTTCTAGACATTTAGCACCTGCTTGCTACCTTCATCTGTTCTATGGTCCAGGGATTCACTAATTGACCTAAAGAATCCATAGTATGTAACATGCAAGGCCACTGTTCCTGAATGGAACTTAAAGAATATGTCAGGCTTGCAGAGTGGTTTCTTTCTCAGCAGAAGGGACTGGGATTGAAGTTCTTAGCTTGAACTAAGCCTTTTGTGATACTTGTGGTGGTAAGTATGGTAAGATTATTGGTATGTTGGGGAAGTGTGTACACAATGGATACCTTTGATGATCTTTCTACAGAGAGGAGCTTCAGTAGATTTTTCATCTTTCCCAGATGGATACTTTGTCACCTGTAAGAAATAGTGCAATGAAGAACCAAGAATTGACCTTTTTTTCCTGTCCTGTGTCATGTTAATTTTATCTCCTTGAGAATACTGAGGGACCTGAAAAAAATAGATGTGGTGCCTCATTAGTATCTTTCTAAGCATTTAGTTTTGTTTTGGCTAGCTTAACGGCTTCTTGGCACTTCCTTGTATTACTTCATGGTGTCTAGAAGGTCAAGGAGAAATAAACCACTCCTAAAATAGCAAAATCAACTAATTCTGTAATTATACTTAAGTTGCATCTGACTTAGTCCATGAGAGTGTCTGCCTGAAGTGAAGGCAAGAATGTGATACTCTTAAGGTATTATCACCACCCATTGATGTTCTCAGCTATGCCCTAGAGAGCCATCAGCTTGTGCTGTGTATATGTTCTTAAATTTTTGTTGCAGTACAGATATGAAAAGAAGTCCTTGCTTCAGTAGCTGCAAATGGACAATTTTTGCATCTTTACTCAGAATTAAATTGTGTTCTTCAACCCCGCAGCCCTGAAAGACCTCTTGATCCCTCTGCAGCATAACTATGTTCTCTCCATCTGTAGTCTACATGCTCCTTGAGATTTGTGTCTAAGCTGCCTGTGAAAGATAATTAAGAGAGGCAGATCATATATCCTAGAGAGTAGTCTGTATCTGTTTATTTTGCAAAGGTGCCTATTTCACTGTAAGAGCATTTTAGGCATCCATGGAAAAAAAATAAGGTTCAGTACTGGTACTCTAAATTACCTGGCTATATTACAACCAAGTTTCAGAGACAGTTTTGTCAGAAGAGAAATCTAGACACTACTACTTCTCAAGTAAATTTTACTCCAAAGTATAGTGTAAACATTGGGTGTTTTCCTTCTCTTTTGAATGGATATGATACAAGAGAATTGTACGAAATGGGTAAATCTGGTCTACTGTCTACCTATTACCCTCCTTCCTCTGAATGGATATAATAAAATAAGGCAGTCCCTCTAGCTGGCTATAGTGAACTGTTAACAGAATAATTTGATGGAAGAGCAGGGATTTTTCTTTTGGGTGAAAGACCATTAGGAAAGACTCGATAAAGCTGTACAAAGCAGAATTTAGTAGAAATTAGTAGGTGCTCATTATCAGAAGAACTGCATGAGAAGAAACCTTGTTAAATGAGAAGTAATTATAAGCACAGACAGGTCATATTGAGCACTAGAAATCCAGGGCTAACGTTCATGTATTTGAGGTTGCAGGCGTAGGTTTGCAGAGTCTACAGCCTTCTGTGTAAATGCTGAATACAGTCATTCTAGGCCAAGTTAAAAGTAGGCCCTTTAAAATGATGGCAGGTTTTTACAGTTCATGGGTTTGGGTCATTTAGCTGCTGAAAATTTTCTGAAAAGAACAATTACAGATTTCTAGCAAGAAAGCCAGATTTTTCAGTTTCTGGGAACTCTGTGTTCTGAGTCACTATATTATCATCCATAGACTAAATTTAAAGTGTTGTTTACCTTCAGCTATGGAACAGCTTTGATTGCACATATGCCTGCTTAACTTTTGTCTTTGCTTAAAATGCAATTCCTCATGCTGAACATTTACATATTCATGGTAAACATAAAGCAACTTGACACACTGTACAGCCAAGCATATTGGAAAATATTTTGTATGTGTAAGGAAGCACTTGTTTTACTTCCATATTGCCTAACACAAGTACTAATTGTAATTTAAATGAAGAGTCAAAATTATTTGCTGTAACTGGAAGGAAATTCTTCAGACACCAGAACAGTATTTGCAAAGCTGCAGCTTTTCTCCCCACATTATCTCCCATCTTCACATCATGTCATAAACTAATCCATAAAAGAGTGGAGATTATAAAATGTCTGTTCTGTGGGCACTCTAGACTGTGTTTGTCCAACACTGGATTTCTTTCTGTGAGGTATGTGATGCTAACCACTGTTCACTGTGGTTGCTTTGGCATTTATAAAATCTCTGACATTCTAGAAAACAGCAAATCAAGCTTGAATTTTCTATAAACATACACTTTAGTCAGACAAACCTGGAGTCAAGAGGAACTGCTGCTTTCTTTTGCATTCTGGAAACATGATTCTCAATGGAAAAATTACGGAAAAATTATTTTAAAAGCCAATGACACAAGGCATTCTTCATCGGCAAAGCTGTTAATCTGTTGGGCGGCACTTGGATGTTGTGAATTGATGGAATATCTTTCTAACCTGTGTTTATTTCCCCTGACCTCTGGGTGATTACATGTGGAGATAAGGTTCCAGATGTTGTGATGTAGGAATGAGATACTATCTAACTAAAGCATATCTCCTGGGGCTTCAGATGTGGTAACAACTTTCTCTTCTTCCTCCTCATCTATCTGCACCCTGTACTTGGTGCACAAATGGTAATGTCTCATTCCCTTTGTAAACTCCTTGGGCAGAGGGACCTATCCTCTTGGGTCATTCTGTAAAGCATCTGTGGAACCACAATGGCATGTCGATAATTATGATAACACTATAATCAGTCACAAGGGAGTGCTAGTCGACTCTCATGAGTTACAATCAATGCTGTGTACTGCAGAACTAGGAATGCTTTTATCTCCTAATTTGGTTTACAGACATCTGTAATAAGGGACAGACACCTGCATAAGGGACATAACAAGGACATGTGGTATCCGTGGTATCTCTTCCCTTTTTAGTGTGAGAGTCAAAATAGCTAAAGGTATAGTTCCAGACTTTTGAAAAGGTTTCCTTGCTTGTTTGTTCAGTGCACTCTGTCCACTTAAATCAAAGGTAGTTCAACTGCAGAGGAATTAAAGTGAATAGTAAAGAAGGGCAAGGAGCACCAAAATGCTTTTTGGTGAAGTTGTCTCTGCTGCTTGTCACTCAGAACACAAAAAAGGAGTAAATTCAGGTCTTAGGGATCTGTGCTCACAGTTTCAAAAATCAAAATGACAGGTAAACACATCTTGAGTATTGCAGTTACTGTGCATTGCGGTTTTTGCAGCAATCCTGTCGTTACACAAAAGCACTAAGGGAGGGCAAATGAGACACTCAATGTTTTCCTATTGCCTTCAGGTTTCTTTGTAAATCATCAAGGAAATGCTTCTGTCTTTTCTTCCCCTTTTCTTTAAGTACAAAAAAAAAAAATTAAAAAAAAAAAAAACAGCGTTCTGATAGCTTTGGTAACTAGTCCCCTAAGCAAACTGTTCTTTCAGTAATCATAACCTAATTACCACTGGCAATGGAAAAGATTTGGTTTGGTTTTTAGTTGTTTTCCTTTTTTTTCCTTGGATGGCAGAGGGTATATAGTTGCTGAAAGGACTTTGGATTTAAACAGAAGACATTCAACAGTAACAACAGTGTATATGTTTAAAAAAAACCGCTGGAAAATGGAGAAAAAGCAGAGGGGGGAAACAATCACCCTCTGGCAGATGATCAAGTGCGTGTTGAGACAGAGCAGCAAGTCAGTGAAAGGCAGGAGTTGCCTGCTCAGTGTTGTGACTCTGCAGAAGTCCTGAAGTGACACATGCATCACAGGGCTGTCACAGTGCTGACACAGGCCAGGGGTCACGGTTAAGAGCTGGGTGTTGCTGGATAAGGCTGAGGAAGCAGAGGTGGCCCCTCTGTGCTCTGTGTGTGGGTCTGTGTACTCCTTTCCCGTCAACGCTGGCCCAGCACAGCCAAAAAAGCGGTTCCTTGGCAGGGCTTAATGGCAGGATGATGTAGTCTGTTGTGACTAGTGCATTCCTTTCAGGTTAAACTAGGGAAATGGCATTGTGTTAAAATTCCAAGTCGCATGAATGTTTTATTGCCACAAGTGCATTCAGGCCTCAAGGGGAGTGTGTGTGGTGGGGAAAGGAGGAGGGAGGGTGACTTAGTGACTCGAGAACTATCAGAAGAGCACTTCCCCTGGAAAATTTTACCCAGCAGCACAAAGCTTACGGGCTGCAATAGTCACTTAGACAGGTTTCGCTTTTCCTAAGTTGCGGCTGTTTAAAATCTCTCAGTCCAGACAATTAGCAGCTGAAGAAAATATGACAAGACACACGCAAAGAGGTTGGGAGGTAGAGGAAAGGAATGCACTGGGAGGGAGCTGGGTTGCCTTCTGTAAACTACCAGACCTCTCCCCCATCCCCCTCCTGCTCTGCTGCCCCAGCCCATGGCCTGGGACAAGGCAGGGAGGTTTTTTTCCCTCCTTGTCTGCTGATGGCCAGGAATGATCTGTTAACTGTACACTCCTGGCTGGGAGGCCAAAGCAGCTCATGGTACTGTATGTTACCATTATTACTCCCTCATTCCTTCTTACATTTTTTAAACATCTCTTCGTATTAATGGTTGACATGACTCAGGAGGATTTAATTTTAGACTGCAAAAGGACTAAATAACAAAATGTAACAATACTGCACATTTGTGAGATTTTATTTCTTTAAGGGAATAAGCTTATCCTTCCAACTGGCATTAGTTTTCCTAATAACTTTTAAGCAAAATTTATACAGGATTGTTTAGTAGAGCAAGAACAGGCAATTTGGAACAACAGCTGTGCAGATACAGTCCTTGGAAAGAAACTTTGTTTTGAGTCATACTAGGTTTTTTTTCAGTGTCTCTGTGTTTTTATATGGTCTCAGGCTACTCAAGTCATGTACCATGTGTGATTTTTAACTGATTTTTAAAAATAAATTACTGTGAAGTCTTCAGTTCAGAGCTCATTGTGGTGTAAAATTGCAACATATCTAATAATGTAATTGCTTTTATGTACGTATTCCTGGTGACTAGTGTGAAAGTATTCTGTGTGGATATGTATATGGAAGTGTAGTTGGGACCTCTGTGACTTTTGTGGGTTATCTGGATCTCTAAAAATCAGACTATTTTTACAAAATTTAGACACCTCTGTTTGACTTGGTACACATGTGTACGCACATAAGCCAACTCACTTAGGCTTTTTACATGTACTCTCGTGAAGTCGCTGAAGTTGAAGAAGCAGCAAGGATATAAATGAAGACTGATGAGGTCTCTCATGTGACAAGATGCTCTATATATTTATATATTATATTTTTATCTAAACATCTTAGCCAGGGTGCAAAAATATTGCTGTATGCATGTTTGTGTTTACAGAATAAATGGCACTTACAAGTAATGTGACAGATTTGGGGTTTGCAAGTCAGAAATGGTCACTGAGATCACAGAGAAGATTTAGTATCTTGCAGTCATTTGCAATAACCATGTCACTTCAAAGGTTGTCTATGGTCTTAAGTTTATTCTTGTTCTTGTTAGCATTTTTAATGCTGGATGGTTTTCTTTCTTGCAAGGGCTCATTCAGGCCCTATATTAACATATTTGATTTCTGAATGATATGCTATCAGTGATCTCAAACTTTGTAAATAAAAACTAATGATGCTTCATACTGACAGGTTAGCATGGAAAGTAGTGAAAGTAAGCCTATGGTACTTTAAATAAGAAAAAAATTAATGAATGAAAATTAGAAGAACTTCTGTCTTATGTAAGTATGTACATAGCTTCTCTGTACACATATGAATATGTTTACTTATGTAATTTTTTACTAATGTACTGATCTACAATTTACTCTTCCTGAATTTTGAAGTTAAAAGTTAGTGTACTACACCTTAGCAACAAAGCAAAATACTTGACTTGTTTGAAATGTTTTACATTATGGAGCAGATTCACACCCTGTAAGTTCTCATTTGCCTATATATCTGCCAGAAAATCCAGCTATACTGGACATTTTTCCTTTCAAGAATGTAGCATGAGAAAAGACAAGAAATCCCCTAACAACCTATAATAAACCTTATCCTGTGCTATGTATTGCGTAAGAGCTGTTAGGACATCTACATTTGGCTTTATGCTTTAATTCTTTTGCTTGCATAAAATGAGATAGTTTTATCAATTAAAGATGTTAATCGGATTAATTCCTATTTATGAAGGTTTAGTCGTGGTGTTTTTAAACAGTTAAATTGAAAAGGCTTATGGAGGGTTATAAACTCAACAAGCAGTCAGCCATAAAGGAAAAGAATGATTTATGGACAGAATAATTACTTCAAATTTCAGAAACCCACATTAACACCTTTCATAAATTCTAAACAATATGCATTTTGAATATGTTAGAAGTTTTGAACTGTATTCAGTACAAACTCACTAAGAGTTTGCACATGATGGCCTGAAAATGAAAATTTTAAAATTATTCTTATTGAAGATATGTGGTCAGTGATCTATGATCATATAATGTATGTAAATATATTTATGCTACTATTTGAAAATGTTAAAAATAATTTCCCAAGTCAATTGCAGTAAATTGTAACACATTTCTGAAAACTGTATGATGAAAATTTTGGAAATTCCCTGCAGTCAGATTTCACATATCATTCTGTAAAGAGGTAATTTGACAGATGGTCAAAGCCACAACTCTGAGGTCAAAATAAAATAAAGTTTTTTCATTATTTTTAAAACAGAAGATGCATTTGGTCTGTATGCATAGCAATGTTTAAGTACAACTAACTTTCTACTCAAATCAGAGCGAGCAGTGCATTCATTTTGCAGTCCCTTGTCTCAAGGTGAAAAAAGATAGAGAACCATTTTAGTTTTAGTGTTGTATTACAAAGAGGACAATGTGCATTACACAATGGTTGGGAATTTCAGAGAATGCTAAGCATTCATTGCTAAGCATGTTTTGGATTTCACAGAATAGCAATACTGATGTAAAAATGAGGTCATTAAAAATAATACATTTAACATGAATATTTTTGCCTTTTGATACTTTGAAATATGCTGAGTTCAGACTTTATAGTTTGGTATGCAAATATCAAGTAGAAATTAACCCTCTATTTTACGCTGATGCTTCCAGTAGTTGGGTCTTCATGCTCCTGCCCTGTCACACCCCCCTCCAAAAAAAACTGAACCAAAAACCCAAACAAAGAAAATGTAATTTGAGGAATATACATGTACATACACACATACCTAGCATATATCTATATACACACGTCTCTATACACATCTGTAAAGTCTGTACCTCCATGCACATACTCATCTAATTATGCTACTATAAGATCTAATGTAGACTTGTTTAGACCAGTTTAAATTGTGCTATAACTACATTGAACAAACCAGTAATTCAGTGAACAATGACTCAGAATATGATCTGGTCTTAAAAGTCTGCTGAGCTACACAAATTAACTCCATCTACTTACCAAAAATAATGTGAAGTGAAACATGTGAGCAAAACCCCTCTGTCATAGAACTTTAATTGTCCACATTTTATCTCAGGTTTACAGTGGGTGATAAATGCATGTGCATTTGGGTATCATTGCTAAGCTGAGATGCAGCAGTTCTTTAAACCATGATAATGTGTATGAACTCAAAACTAGATTTATGTTAACATGAGTAGATTTTATCTAACTTGTCTACATTATGATTTTGAACTACTGTAATGATCCATTTCTAGATGAATTCTTGTACTTTGATGCAAGCTTCCTAATAAAGACATACCTTGAAAGGTGATTACTTACATTATACTTATATTAACTTATAATGGTTAAAAATATTCTTATTCGAAATAATAAGAAAACTTAAATTGTAATTTTGAACATTATTTCTTAAAGGGTCTTGAGATATCATTTGAGTATGAATTTTTATCTCTCTCATGTTTGTGGTGTGCATACCATGTCAAGACAAGTTAATCAAAAGAAAAAGGTCTTGAAGGCATGAAACTGAGTATTACCAGTTGTACAGTTAGTCCTTTATGTGGGACTTTAAGCCCAGTCTTTATATACCGTGGTCTCACCTGTAAGTACTAACTGAATTGGAAAAAAACAAATTAAGTCCGTGACTTCTTATCATTTAGCAAGATTTTTTTTTCATGATTACATCTCTGTTAGAAATGTAGATTGAGGATTTTTGTGTTTTCAGTATATTCTTTTACACTCAGCTTAAAGTCTTCCCAGCTGTTTTAGAATGTCAAAGAATTGCAACCTTTTTTTTCCATATAGCTCAACCTATATGGTTGAACAATCAACTTGGACATTTGGGCTATGAATAAGCAAATCATTTAGGCATAGAGTGATGTTTCATATGTTTACACTTACATACTTGGCTTATATATGTACTCTGAATTAGGAAAGAAAATGAGTAATAGACAAAGCAATATGTACATGTATCTGCTAGAAAAGTTTCACAGAAAGGCACACAAATGATTTGTTGTTTCATTGTTGACTTAGTAGCAATAGCGTTAGTTTTTTAGCTTTATTAATTAAAAGAATTTACTGTCTGACTGTGCCTGCAAAGATCAGTGGTAAAATCAAACAGTTGTAAGGCCCAGAAAAACATGCGAACTGGAGGAAGCACATATGCTTTAATTTCTTTTCACTCTATTTGTTCTCAACTCTTTCAGGGAAAAAAAAGACTGCTTGTAGGTATCAGGTATTTAGAGTGTCGTGAAGATAAAATTCCTGCTGTAGTTTTTGAAAGTTCTTTATTCTTGCCTTGTAGAATTGTCTCCAAAATTGCCTTAGAATGTAGACTGTTTGCTAGTGGATGATTTAGTTATTTTTGGCCTGTTTCTAGTTGTTCTGTTGTATTTTTAGGGAGAAAATAACTTCAACCAAATGAAAGATTTTTAGAAGTCCACAGAGGACAATGTGGACCCATGGGCAGACCTAGTGGTATCTTTCATTTGAGCAGTATATTTTCAGCAGGTTGCTCTTCTACTTACTTAGACTTGAAGTGGAAGACAGAAATAAACACCTCTGTATCTTCTGAATGTGGACTAGGCTTGAACTTCCTTGGCACTACAGCTGACAAACTATTGAGGCCACTTTCAGACACTACTTTTTGCCTGCACAACCCCCAACACCCACACCTGTTTTATTAAAAGACCTGTAAAAACATGTTTAAAACAAATAAATAGGTTTCTCCAGGGGGTAGGCTGTCTTTAACAAAGAGAGAGAAGCCAACAAACAGGTTGCTCATTCCTTACAGGGAAATCGAAGAAGGGTAATAAAATGCTTAGAAATAAATTCATGTAGTTCTTGTTTTGATTTGCACGTGAGATGGTTTTTCACAGAAGAAATGTTGCATAAACACTGCCACTTGATTAGTGTTATCTGTGGTGGGATGAGCAGGGATAAGGACAATAAAACATGTGCCGAGTTGTGCTGATTTACAGAGTAATGCATACTCCTCCCTTTTACATGTCTAGTGTTATCTAAAGGAATAAATTGCATGTTAAAAGACTTACGGAATTAATACTTAGCTTATTTATTTAACTAGGCTTCCTCTCATCTCTGACAAACAGCGGATGCTTGCCTCAGTCTGACAATGAGTTGATTGACTGGCACAGACATGGGAGCCACTACATCATGCTATCACAAGTGAAAATTACTAGCCTCTTTCAATTCCAATACTTTTATTTGGAAGCACTTGATCAACTTTCAAGAATTTTAATTGAAAAGGCCTATGTGTAGAGCTTAGAATGACAAAAACATAGGAAAAATAGAAATACAGAAAAAGAGGGAAGAGAAATCCAATCTAACATCTAATGGGAAGATTCTGCATAATGCTCAAAAAAAAGAAAAAAAAGAAAAAAAAAAAAAAAGAGCTGCTGGATATACTGTTTTTTGGAAAATTTTATTGTACTTCTGTTCCATCATCTCCTCAGCATTTTCAGGTGTCCCATTAAATTTTGACCAAGTATATGATGAAAATTTTAGAAAGAATCAATTGCAAAGTGAAAGTAAAATGCTTCTCTTTTTTAGGCCTTGAAAAGTTTGTGTAACAGAGAAGGAAGAGTTTTAATATTAATGACCATATTCAGTAACCGAGATGTGTATTGGCAATGTTCTCATAGAGCAAATAATGTTCACTCTCTTTTCTTCCTCCATTATCCACAACCAAATTAATTCCCCATGCCTGTAGAGTAAACTACCTTAATTTATTGGTCTTGCTCTAAAGACTGTATTGTCATATTTTGTCTCTAATAACTTGTTTATTTAATGTTCCGATTTTACTGATATGCTGCCCATTTCTTAGAAAGCTGCACCAGGAAGGAAGTTGGGAATCCAAGCAGTTCTCTTACAAAATATGCTTTAAATTTTTGGTGACATTTTGTAACATTTTATATGACAGTAACATGTAAAGTGGTTGCATATTTGGAACCAGCTGGAAGTATGGCCTTTGATAATATATTTGTCACAACAGTATCTCTTGAATCAAAGATTCATTTTTTTGTCTCCATGCTTTATCTCATGGGATTTTTCTCTTCCTCCAGGCAGCAACTTCTGTTACAATTTTCTGCTGCTGGTGAAAACATTGTATAGTGAATTCAGTCTCTCCATCTCAGTCATTAGTGTTTGGATATGCAAAGTTTCACTACACGATTGGTGGAAATGGTATTCCTGCCAAAGTCCTTAAGCCTTAGCAATTTTTTTTAAATTTTTTTGTGCTACTACTATGAGTGTATGGACCATCTGCTGGTTCATCCTTGCATTTGCTCTGTATTTCTGAAGGCATCTGTCTGTCAAGGGTTTTGTTGGTGCTAATGAGCCACAGCAGAACCTTTCAATGAGGTAAAAACCCCAGAAGCATCAACCTGCAGTCTAGAATGGTTTAGGTAAAGAATAAAAATTTTTAGAGGAAAAGGACAGAAATTGCCTTTGTGAAATCGGCAAAAGTATTGAAAAGAAGACTGTACTTCTTTTCATGAACTTGCATCAGGTCTCAGTATTCAGACTCCTGGCACCATCTCTGGGACTGAAGAACATGCAGTGCTTCCACAAGAGTTCCAGGGTTGCCTTCTGGCAACCCTCAAGTCCCTTTGAACTACAGAAAAATTTCCACAGTGTCAGTCACATTCCCACATTGGTGACATGTCTTTGATCTGTCCACTCTCTGTTTCCCTATGACCTGTTAAAATTCCATAATTCTTAACCTTTCCTTGACAGTCACTGGCACTGGCCTGAAAAGGCATTCTGACTCTCATTGTTATTTTCAAGAAGCATCTGGCTCTCGGCACTTTCCATTAGCTGCACCAGTCATTGAAGTGTCTTTCACTTCTACCTCTTGTCACTTCTCTCCCTTTGGCCTGTCTTTTCAACTCCTGGCCAGAACAGCATCATTCCTATTTGATTCCATGTTCTTATTGCCCCTGGACAGCCTTAGTGTGGAAAGGCAGTGTGTACATGTATGTTCATGTCAGTGCGAGGAGGGGAGGAGTGAAGGATTGGGCAGGTATTTCTCCCATAGCTCAGAATAACTATTACCTCAAATATCCCTATTTTACATAAAAGGCCATGCCCCTGCTTCCCTCTCCCCTTATTTCCTGTGTGGGTGGGAGGGATAAATATGAGGAAGTATAGAAAGAGCAAAAAGCCTTTATGCTTATCTTTTGTTTCTGCTGATGATACACAAGGCAAGTTGTAAATAGCTCCTTCACATAGTGTTGTTATTCCTTTGAGAGAGATTCTACATGGTAGCTGTGCTCTCAGCACTGCTATGCCCCAGGGATCAGAGAGGGACACTTTAAAGACCTTTTCATTCATTTCTGCATTTTTGACAGAAAGAAATACAGCTTTTTATCAGACAAATGTCATCCAATCATTAAAGCTTGAACATTATTTCAAAATTTTAAGTAGCAGTCAGCACAATATCAAACAATGTCAAACTATGAATTTGCATGGCACTCAGGATCCAGAGTGTTTGAATCCTCATACACTGCCTGCCATGTACAACATAGCACACAAATAAAAAGAACCAAAGAAAAAAAGACAGCTCAGGTACAAATTTTATCAGAGTAATAATGGGGTTTTATTCCATTTATTCACCCATCACTCAAATAAGTTTCAGAGACCTGGATAATATTAGAATTCATGCAGTGAAAGACACTAAATGCTTGACTAATTATACTTGTTCCGAACCTGGTTTTAATATTTTTACCACTTGGGAATATAGATGACAAAGCAGATTGCAGTGTACATTTCTGTATTACATTTATTGGAGAACAGTTTTTTTCATTCCTGGGAGATCAACTTTATCTGACAGCTTTTTCTGTGACTTAAAATGTGTTAAGGGAGCTTCTGTGTGTACAATTATCTATTTGCTAACATTCAGAGTAATATCTCCACCTTCTTGTCTTCCTTGTTCTTGAGATACGATGTTGGTTGTATGTTTAAATTTAAAGATTAAAATCGAAGTCCTCAACTTTTAATATATTTAACACTGATGCAAAACTTACCATATGCTACCCGGGAGTTCTGCAGATATCGAGCACCTTTCTGGAAAATTAAGGTCTAGTTCGAACCCTGATAGAATGGATCATTGGATATAATAATTAGGAGTGGAGAGAGTCCATGGACTCTGGAGAGCCAAGGTGAAGAACAGGTGCTAGAAATTACTTTGTGCGGTATTGCTGTTGGCTTGCTAATGGCTTACAGAGATCTGACTAGTTCAGGGGTCCTGGCTTGCTTCTTTGATTTCTGCTGTTGAATTGCATGCACATTTTCCTGCTTGTAGTCTTCTGTGTATACAACCACCTGATGTTGAGTAACTGCAGGTGGGAAGGGCTCCACATGACCATGAAAGGGATGAAAAGTTGTCCTATGCAGCATTTTGTCTCTTAAGATGTTTTCCGAGCTCTTAAGTAGCAAGAGAATCCTTGAAGCGTAGGAGAAAAAAAAGCTGGACCATAAATGCAGAGATATGAACCACTTTACATAGGGTGCTGTAGTTATGGAAGAACAGAAAGATGCAGAAACGGAAAATAAAAGGTCACTGACGTTGAATTGCCATACTGAAGAGGAAAGAAAAAGCTGAGCCCTGACGAAAGCTGACTTAATGGCTTGAAAAACGTAATGAAGACAGTCCCGCGTACCTGGAACAGTGCAAGTGGAAAGAAAAAAGGACAAATAAAAAAGTTAGTACTAAGACCATGCTGTTTGCCATCTGCACTGTATTAAAATACATTGTCAAAATGAGTCACCAGAGCACATTCAGATCCCTGGAAATTCAGATGTGAAGGTTCTTTACTAAGTCTTTTTGCTTCCATGAAGAAATTTGAAAACTAAAATGGTAGTTTCAAATTAGATACAGGTCAAAATCAGAAACTGAGAACAATAATACAACATTAATCTGGAGAATTAAAAATCTTCACTTTCCTGGAGAAAGAAACTTGTCTTGGGTTCAATGTTTTGGTCCTTTTTAGGTCAGAATGCACTGAGCTAGACAGTGGCTCTAAAAGTAGGCATGACGGTAACTAAAATAACCTGAGATTTAAAACACAGAAATAAACCTGTGTCATATCACTGACTGAATTGACCATGTTATGAGAAGGTACAGGAGCTAATCACCATGCTAAAAGCCACAATAGTGTTGTTCTGGAGAGAACACAACTTGTGACTCTGAGGCAGTGAGAGTTGACTAGACAGGAAAAATAACGACATAATATAAAAGTCTGTTGCTCGTTTAGGAAAAAAAATAAAACAACTCAACCCTAAATTTACTTTTTACTGTTAATAGTGGATCTAATGTCTTTTGAAAGTCTTGGAAAGGATACTTTTTTAATATTCTCTGAGGAAATTTTAAATTTTACAAATGCTTCGTTTCAAACACAGAATATTGTCGGTGCAGTAGTTTTCTGGAAAGTAAATGTTCTAGATTAAAGAGGTCAGTTTTAGTTACCCCATTGCACTTAATGGTGACCTACCACATAATGTTTCAAACACTGTGACTCCATTCTGTGATATGTTCTTGGATTTCAGTTGCTAGACTGCCCAAAATGGAAGGACTTTAATGTGAAGGATGGATTCTCTATCCATTTAAATGAGTTCTGAAATGAATTTTTTTAAGAGCTGTGAGACAGAATAAATGCTGGAGAGGGCAGGTGTTTAACACCATTTATACGGTATAAACTTCCTTCCATAACAAAGGAAGCTGACTTGTGAGGCTGGAATATTGCAACACTATACCAGGTCACTACTGCTTTTTAGTCCTTCTGAGGTTAAGAGTTCAATGTAAACTAATGGTTTATGTAGAGAAAGCATAAACATTCAGATAGGACCTGGTACTATGTTTTAGCCTTCTTATCAAATTGCATTTTTGCTTTCATTTCATTTTGATAGCTCTGGAATTCCTTTATGTCCTTGCCATCTCTGTGTAGTTTACTGTCCATGTTTCTGCCATAAAAAATCTCCAGAGCTGTTTGACACATATTATCCTTCTGTAGGTGCCTTCCTAATAGGCTTACAAACTCAAAGAAACCCCCAAAATTATCACTACATGAGAGTGAAGAAGGAAGTTGCCTGAAGATATTCTCCCTTCAGTTTCAAAGTGTAAATTGTCTTTTGGTATTTTTCTTCCAGACTTTTAGTTTTTTTTGAACATGACAGTTGTCTTGCACAGTTGATACTTGACAAAAAATGACAGTGAGAAGAAAGTTTTCTCTCTTTCAAGGTTTTTTTCATTTTCTTTGTCTTTTAAAGGTGTAACATCTCAACTATATACTATTCCAGCTTTGTTTTCCAAAGTCAGGACTTCCCAATCTGTGTCTTCTATTACAATTTTCTTCTTCCAAGTGGGACTAAGATTAAGTTCAGATCATCACTTTTTTCTCTTTTGACATCTCCTCAATAATCCTGCTGCTAAGGATAGAAGATTGTTTTACCTTCTCATAGATTTGATTCTAAATCTCTTAGGTATCCTAAACATCACAGTTTGCTGATTCTTGAGAATGTTTCAGCATAAATATTATCCTGTGAAGGCATCATTTGCATTTAAAATTATTTAAACTCTTACCAAAAAAAGGCATATATGTATATTAACAGCCAATGATAGAAAGACTTATGTGTAGGAAAAGGTTTTAAACTATTAATGATGATTTTAAATGTGTGTTTTATTGAAGGATGGTTAGCATACCTGGCATTGTGTGAAAGAGCAGTAGTAGATGTCCCTCTCTCATAAAAGCTTGTAACCAAAGCAGATGCTTGGAGTGATTCAGTTGTGAAACACTGGCCCTAGGATGACTGTCTCTCTGAGCTTTGGGATTGGCATTTTATGGTAAGACACAGACAACTTTTTCTAAGTGACTTAAGGTCTTTGTGCTTTGCATAAGAAACTAGTTATTCTAAAGGACAAGTGGATTGCCGTGAGAGGAACTACACAGATGCAAAAAAAGACATGGAAGACAAGAGGTGGCTAAACAGACAGGGAGGAGGAAGGCTATTGGCTTCAGGGAGCAGAATGAAAATAAAATGATGGGGAACAGAAACATAGTCAGAAGCAGAGTTGTTCAGAGCCTTGAAGTTTAGGATGAAGAGCCTGGACTCGAATCAGTTTCCTTTATACATCAAAGAAGGGAGTGACATGATCCAGGCAATAGGTGAGAAAGCCCTTACAGTTTCATGATACATTAATAGGAAACATACTTACAAACTGAGGCATTTAAGAGAGAAGAAAAAAAATACAAACAGTCTATAGGTAAGAAATATTTATTTGATAATCAGACTGCAGTTTAGTTAGTAGCCATCGTATGTTTAGCACTGCTTTTGTGGCAAAAGCATACCTGCACAATAATGTTGATCCAGAGTGTACAGTGAAGAAACAGATCCACACGACATGGATTTTATGAGGTGAAAAAGCATGGAATGCACTGGCTTTGGCAACATGGTGTGTTTCCTGTGTAGTTTTATGCTCAGAACCAGAAAGGGTAAATCATGGAAAAATGGACACAACCTTCAGTTTTGTTTTAGAAGCCGCTGGCTTTTAGTAGGTCATCAGCTTTTGTTTGTTTGTATGTTTGTTTGAAAGCAGCTTGAATAATGTGAGGTGGTTTGTTTTGTCTGTGTAGCAGTGTGCCTTGTGGAGTGATTCACAGTAGCTTACAGCCCAAAAAGCAGCCCAACTTCAAGTTCACAAAGCTCTGTGTAGGCTGCTTTTCTCTACAGCAAAATAAAGTAACTTATTCTGCCGTTGGAAGGCAGAACTCACTGCTTCAGAGTCATTCAATGTGTTTTCTTTGCCCAAGTTCATTTCTGTTTTAGCTCTACTATCTCTGCACGGCAACCTGCAGTGTAAAGAACTCCAACAATAACTTTAAAATATTACTCATGATGATAATAAGGAAAGTACTGCTTGAGACAAACATAGTTTGAATTTTGACAAAATCTGTATATTTCATTATTTCATTCAATAGAAAGGATTTGCACAGGACATTTGGGAGGTTCTCTCAAGCAGAATCAGAGCTGGTAGTTTTGAGTGGGTCAGAAGGGAGAGCAGTGGGTTAGAACCTTAGTTTTTCAGAGTCTGTGTTGGTGTTGCCTTGTGAACATTGTGAGCTGGGTCTGCAGTTGTTGGAAGCTGACATTGTTTCCACTAAAAATAACAAGATATTTCCAGCACTGAAAGAGATATGAATGTTTCCCTTGATCCAAAAGTCGTTTTATTTTAAAGACTAGATTTTGTCCAGCCCTCTCTTTGTCCTATTTGATACTTCTATGAAGAAAAAAACCAACACAAATAAAGCAAGCAAAAAACCAAACACCGCATCAACTCATGGGCACGTGTTTTGTTAACTGGAGACTATTTGATTTCGTGAACCTCCTCAGATAAGAGAATACTTTCTATCTGTTGTCAAGCAGTGATCAAAAAAGACTGTTCATAATGGACCTGAGACTTTCCATAAGGAGGCCATGTAAAATAGATGTTTGTGTGGGTGCACTTAGAGAGTATGCTCCAGGCCTTATTTGTTTTCCTTCATGGCTAAGGAGAGCTTGGAGATAATGCTGTGATAGCCAACGGTGTTTCTTCCTGCTCAGCATACTCCACAGGACAGCAGAGAGAAGAGTGCAGGGTAACAACCATATTGATAATAAACCATTGAATGGCTTGGGCTGGACTGTATCTTAAAGATCATCTAGTTCCAACTAGATGTCCCCTGCCATGGGAAGGGACAAATTTCACTAGACCAGGTTGCTCAGAGGCCCATCCAGCCCAGCCTTGAACACTTCCAGGGATGAAGCATCCACCACTTCTTTGGGAAACCTGCTCCAGTGCCTCACCACCCTCACAGTAAAGAATTTTGAAAAAGTGTATGTATATCTTCATTATCTTATTATGTCTGTGAGTGTGTTTATAATGTTTTATTTGTGTATAAAAGCAAACATAATCCTGAAGTGCAAGGAGAATGGCGAACTTGGCAACAGTCATTAAAGTTTACTTCCAGCTTAAATAGTAACCCTGCTGTCTTTATGGGATGTATCTGGTAGAGCAGTTGTTTGTTAATATTTAGACAGTGTTTTGAAGGTGGAAAGCTTTTATTAAGTGTTGACTATTGTCGCTGTTATTTATCTCTTACTGTTACATGTGACTTTATGGACAACTAGTCGGGGGATCTAGCAGCAGAAAATGTTTATTCCATTTGTAGGTTCACACACTCCTGACAGAGAACTTTTCAGTGTGATTTATTATTTCTAATGCTTTATTCCTGTTTGCTCTGAAATTTTCAGAATATTCTCTGATAGAAACCACATCCTTTCTCTATCCCAGCTTCTGTATGGTGTAACAATCAACCCACCGTTCCATTGCTACCAGCACAATTGTTCACTGGGCTATGCTGTAAACTTGATCTGTAGAGTGATCTCGGGTAAAATCACATTCTTTGATGTTTTGAGAAACCATTTTCAGGGCTAACTCATCCCTGGAGTTATCTTTTGTCATATTTTGTGATATTGAAGTATTAGAACAAAGTTAAACCTGTTTTTGAAGCTGCCTATATTACCAGGAATAATGATTCATGTAAATTTACTCTCTCAGGCCTATATTTGCAACTGTAGTTACAGTGAGATGGTAACTCAAAGCATAAATGGGATGGATACAACCACCATCTGATATATAGCTAATTGGTGGAGTAATATTGAATGAAAGCTAAATCAGCAGAATTCTTTCGTTACACACATAGAATGGAAAAGGAAATAAAAAAGAAAAAAGAACCTCTGTGCCCCAGTGCTTAGTAAACAGTGTGTTTCTCATACCCACATGTGTGGAAGCAATTTCCTCCCTGGTACCCTGCTGCACGTGCTTATGCCAGTGAGACTTAATGATATGGTCTTACTGATTTCCTGATACTGATGGGCTGCCCTAAAGCATCCCCATGCTCTGCTCCTCTTTTCTCACTGTCTGCACATTTGGAACCTGAAACTGCATTGCACTGTGGAGAGTATCAAGGGGAACACTGGTCAGTTGTAAAGGATGGGTGCAGTTTGTGCAACACCACACACAAAGACATATATGTACATGTGTATGGACAAAAATACATATTTATGCCTGCCCATCTGTCTGTCTATCTGTTTTTCTGCCTATGTCTTTATAGCCATAGGTTTCTTTTTTTTTCTTTTTCAATTAAAATACATTTTGTAGCATTTTGCAGATGTTTACAACTCCTATGATTAAAAACTAAAAAGAGTTGCTTGAAAACAATATTTCATGCTGGTTGGACTCAGTAAATATCACCATTGCCATGTCTTGATGCAATATCAAGGGAACATTTTTCTTTCAGTTTGTATGTGGCATCTTGAGATGTTTCAGATGTTTGAGGTACTTCCTTATGTGAGCAGAGTTCTTTTCCCAGGCATGCTGAAGTACAAGTGCAAATTTCCATAAAATTTAAATAAGGTACTTCCTGTAATAATGAATAATTGTGGCTGCTCTCTGGTCTTCATTGTAATTAACCATGATCAGACTTGTTAGGGAGAGATATTGCTCCTGTTATAATTTGGCAGGCTACTGTGATTTTGCCAGCTTAAACAAACTGCAGCATTTACTTGCAGAATCAGAGGGACAACATGTGCTTCTGCTGCAGCAGTTTCTTCTTAAAAGCAGAGGAATAAACTGATAGCTAGGTGTGAAAAGCCACCAGTGGTACCGGTAGCTATTCAATTTTTATAGTTTGTAATGATGCTTTCCCTAGGAGTGTTTGTAATATTGTATGATGTGATTTAGTTAAATCTGGTGTTGTGGCTCAACAAAGGCAAAGTGACCCTTTTATGGTTTATCTAGCATATATTTCTGCAGGGTAAATCTCTGTGGGAAAAAAATAAGGGGGAAGGG
>VZRF01007569.1:39824-63478 GCA_013396875.1 Vireo altiloquus
GGAAGGGAAGGGAAGGGAAGGGAAGGGAAGGGAAGGGAAGGGAAGGGAAGACGAACAAAATCAAACCCAGAAATACAGAAGAACATAAAAATAGCCATAAATAAAAATGCTTTTTTTTTTCCTTTTTTTTTTTAATGAAACAGCAAGTAACCTTGTGCTCAAATGCAGATGCTGCTTGCACTAGAATGATCTCCGTGGACTCAGTAGCATTGTATCTGGACACTTGGTCATCCTCTGTTTCTCTGTCTTTCTCTTTTTGTGTTAAGAACTGTTCAAAACATTACTGTCTAGTTACTGCGGTGTCTTTCATTTAGATTCTGTTTATTGACTAAACCACAAGGATTCCTGCCCAAAGTACCAGGCAGCCTACGCTTGAATGATTTTGATTTTCTAACATCAGCCCTAGGGTTTATTTGAAAAATGTACATACACTGCAGCTTTAACAAGTCAAGTGACTGCATGATTTTGACCATGGATTAAAGTATATCTGAAGATCATTAAATTTAAAAAAAAGGTGGTGCAGGGAAATAAATGTAGTAGTCATTGTACTAGTACTGTGCATGTGTGACACATGTTTTTTGTCTTTTCATCTTCCACAAGAGCCAGAAAGTTTCCTGCCGTTCTCTTTCCAGCTATTGACAAATGATTGCCAGATGTGAGATCTTTGCTGTGCTCTTTCCCCTTCACAAACCTGCAGTGATGGGATATTTGATTCTCCCTTGCCCATTTCATCTCCTTTCCACATCTGCCAGAGACACACAGGCTATACATCCCTACATGAGAGTTTAAAGTTTATTCAGCTCCTCCACTCCCCCCAATAAAACATTCAGAGACAACAGAATGAAGTCCATGTGACTCTCCATAAATCTCAGTGCATTTCAGACTAGGCTGGGTTTTTTTTCATTT
The DNA here is from genome assembly GCA_013396875.1 of Vireo altiloquus. Taxonomy (NCBI): domain Eukaryota; kingdom Metazoa; phylum Chordata; class Aves; order Passeriformes; family Vireonidae; genus Vireo; species Vireo altiloquus. Next base: position 40,731 of record VZRF01007569.1, read on the forward strand.
GTACATATCTAGGCAAGTTTGCTTTATTTTTTGGCATCTATTTCACATACAGACTTATACACACACATATATATATACATGTGTATATGGAAAAGTCAAAAATGTCAGTTTGAGACTCCTCAGGAGTTCCTGTCACTGTCACATTACATGACTCTCTCCTCCTCCTGAAGCTGAAGCTAGAGCATAAAATTTTACAGGATTGTCTGACAAAGTTATTGAAATGAGCAACTAAAAGAAACTCAATAATGATATCTGTTCTGTGAAGGATTTTAAAACACTTTTAAAAACATAGATGGAATAAAAGGCATCTGTTGCAAACTGCAGATGATGTGTTACCTCTCACTTTCCTCCAGTTTTGCTACTGGATTTCTAGGAAAATTCTGAGGAGACTTTCCTTCAAAGTAACTTTTTGTAGTCTAAGGGATGAACAAATTTTTATCTTAGCAGAAATAACTCTGGAGTGACCACACACATAATCAGACTCATGTACTAAAGTTTTCTGGCACTGCTATCTGGAGTTTGTATTGATGGTGGTTATTTTTCCCTTCCAAGTCTGCTTTTACATATGTCTAGCAAAAGGAAAAAAAAACAGAATAGAAAATAAGCCAAACCAAACATGACCCCCCTGAAACAAACAAAGATACAAAAACAGGGAGAGAGACAGAGGGACAGACTTTCCAGCTCCTGACCTTCCTCTCAGGTGGGCTAACACAGGTGGCCTTTCTGTTTTAAGACTACACTTTTGGCAAACTGAGCAGCCCTTCAGTCCCTGACACAGATCAGCAATTCCTTTTTAATTAGAAAAAAAAAAAGGTCAATAGAATGTCTGCCATATGTGCTCAAAATAGTGGATGGAATTGCAAGAACAGAGCAGACTTACTTGGGTTTTAATCTTAAAAATGCAAGACACTTGCTGTTTTGTTATTCCAAGGTTGTAGTTGTACAGTTGTTACCATTTCTGCCTATGCCTGTTAAGAAATGATGACATATCCTCATCTTCAGCATGTCCAGACTCACTATTTCACTTTTGCCCCTTCTAAGATGTCTAGATACCTCCCACAGAGAAAAATACCTGAAACTTGTGAGAAGAAAACTGTAAGGGAAAATCATCTTCCCACAGAGCAAAACAGAACCAAAAACCCAACAGGAATGTAGCTAAAACTTTTCTAAGACTCCAGGTTTTTTGCATTCTGCTTTTGAAGATGATGGGATAGTGAGATGGTATTGTAGGTTAGAGATCATTGGCCATGTGGTTACCATTTAAATTTCTACCTCTTTTTTTTTCCTCTTTAAAGAAAGGACAAGTTATTTTTGAAAGAACATAGAAAACGTCACACCTTGAAGATCGAGGCAAATGGTTGTCTCTCTTTTCATAAAACAATCAGGCTTGAAACTCCAGTAGGAGGAGATGAGATCCTTCAAGTTCAGAACGCTTCACTTAATTTGTCCTTACTAATGCACTGACTGGTTTCTCATGTCTTCCTCCTTCTTTCACCATGGTTACTTGGGGAGGTGGAGAGGTGCTAAGCAATGGAGGTGTCATCCGGCCTGTGCACTGAGGGGACGTCCTTCAGAGGACGACTTGTCACTAGCCGTCAAAGAAGAGAGTGGCTTTGTGGTCTCTGAACATCTGGCAGCGCTGCACAGGAAGCTGAGGGGGTGTCATTAATTGTGATGAAATAATTTAAACCATCAGGAAAAATGAGGCTGTTAAGCTAAGTTCAGATACCATTTGCTGTGCACATGTGTCTAGCAGCCTGTGTGCAGTTAAAAAAAAAGAAATGAGTTATATTAGCTTGTGAGTAGAAGTGAAACAGATACTGTAAATGAAGTGAGTTACAGTGTGATGACATCATGTAGAACAACACTCAGAGAGTGAGTTTTGTAGAATCACCACGCAGGAAAGTGGCATGTTACTTTGATAAAGTTTTGCTTCGCACACCTGATGATGATGGATAAAGCAAGCAATGGTTTGGTGCATGATTTGCAAAACCTACCTTGCAGTTTCCAAACAGAAGCCTATCTTGTGAACAGAACTTTTGCCTACAAATGTTAGCACAACTTATCCATTATTCTGTACCTGTCTGTTTGATACATTTGGAACTGGGCCATAGCAGAGATATTTACAAATATGTGCTTGGGGTCCCTGTACAGAGGGATGCTTTTGAAATTTTGTCAGATTCCTTTTGTTGAAGGTAGAAGGGGCATTTGTTGACTTGATATTTTGCATAAACTGACTTAATAAATGAAGAAATTATATTGCATAAGATTTTAGGGAAATAAGTAAACACATAATCTTGAACTGGCAACACATAATCTGAACGAGTAAAAGAGCGTTGGGTAAAAAGTCTTGGTTTCCTTTTTACTTGAATGTTCCTCAGGTAAAGAATTATCAACATTCATAAACATACAAAGAAAATGGCTGCACAAAGTTAAATTATTTTAAATCGTTGTTCAATGCAAATGCACTTGTTTCTAAAACCCGGCAGATACAAACTGATTTTTGCTGAGCAGTGACCTAAGAAAGAAGAAATGGTAGAAAGTGATGGTCATGGGCATCTCTAAAATTAAGAAAATTCAAAAATTTAAAGGTTTAGTCCTGTTATAGGCATTTTTTTGGCATCTGGAATAATACTGCAAGGCTCTAGCTGAAGGTAGGACACGCAGCCAGAGGTCACAGCCTGTGCTTTGGCTATTGTCAGCATATGTACTGGTAGGCTGCTTGCAGTGATGCAGCTGGAAGGCTGCTTTAAATTCTGACAGATACCAGCAAATTATTCTTGGGCTTTCTTCCTGTGGGCAGAAGAGACCATGGTACATGATTGTGAATTTCTTCTGCCTGTATTACAGTCAGCTTCTAAAGCTGTGGTAACTTCTTTTCCATTGTCCATTTGCCTGTTTGTGGAATTCCAGTTTTCTTTGCTCAATTGTTCAATTGTTTCAATTGTTTGGAATTGAGAGTGCTATAACACATGAATTTCTGGTGGATGAGTTTTGGTTAGATAGGTCTAGTATCCTTGGTTAATTTTTCCCTTTCTGTTGAAGGAGTCAGTGTCCAAAATCGTAATCAGAAAACAGTAATTTTTTAAAAAATTGGTTATTCTTTTGGACTTTAAAACTATTTTCATTACTAAAATCAGATGTATCTTGTGTGAGTCACTTAACTTGTCTTGTCTAAGGGTGTCCAAACTGGATGCAATGGTACAGCACTGGTCAAGGAAAGACAGTGTACGGAACACCAGTGCTTTTAGAGTATAAACCTCTCATTGCATGCACTGTAGCTGAAGTAACTGGTTATTTTAATATAGAAATACCAATGAAAAGCTTGTGATAAAAAAAGTTGTATGTATATAACTTTGACTCAAAAGATTTTAAAATTTGCAACTGTGAGTTCTATACCAGTTGTTCTTTTTGCCTGTAACAAGAAATCAGTGCTGTGTTTATCAGCAAACTTAGACTTGTATCAGAGCAGTCTGTAGAATGCTGTGAAGCTGTTAAAGTGTGTGGGAGCAGGAGTCAGAAAGTCTGGGCCTTGTAAGGAAACTGGCTGAACGCAGCCTAAGTCCTGGAGGTGCTCAGCGCTTTCAATCCCTGTTGAGGTTCCAGGTAAGATGGAAAAGTGGTGCATGTCAGATTAAGGGATCTTAATATGTCTGCATGTGCTGAACTGCAGGTGTATTTGAAAAGTTTGGGTTGGGATAGTTAAAATATTACCAGTATTTCTAAATGAAAAGCATGTTAAGTATTTTTTTCCCTAGAATGCTCTAATAGCTGTAACATAGGTCATAGCTCACCTTGAATGTATTTGAAATGTTTTTGCTTTGTATTTATGTCATGTAGTTTGCTGACATGAGGTTGCAGAAAATGAAATTAAGAGTTTTGGGTTTACTTGTTTCTGCCATATCTGAGATACTAGAAGTCTCTCCCCATCCTTTCAAAAGGAGGACTTTTTCCTTTTGCAAGGCCTTTGCAACCCCTGAAATTTACATCGTGGCTTTCTAGACTGTCACTTTCCTTCTGCCTAATCCCTATCACACATCAACCACATTTGTTTTCATCCTGCTGGAAGCTGTGAAGAAACAATTTTTCAGTGATGTCACTAAAAGATGAATAAATAAAAGCTTTGTGTTTCCTAGGCTAGTTTCTTTGAGTTAATATACACCCTGAGATATTTCTGTGAAACACTCTGTGTGTGTTCTAGATTACTTAAATAATTCAGTTAAACTCTGACAGAGGAGGAGTGAGAAGGAACAAAATAACTACAGTATGAACAGATAGTGCTGCAGACATTGTTAAAACTTAGACTAAATCTGAAAGCAAACCCTGAGAATGGGAGGTGAGGATGGCTGTACTAGATGGATATAAACATTAGTGTGCTAGCTGCAGTGTAATGCAAACTGTTCTGATTACTTCAATATTTATAAAATACTATTTTAAGGACCCTGTTTTCTCTGACAGGAATAAACAAGCCATCCCCTCTTTCTGAAATCATATTAGGCTAAAAAATGTTCAGAGGTTTAAACTGAACCCATTTTGTGCATTGAAGATAAAATGTGCTTTTAAGTCAACTTACCTTGTTTTGTAAATCTGTTGTGTGAGGTTTGTGATATAATAGCACAAATATTGTGATTATCAGACAAGTTTTTGTGCTATATTTTTGTGATCTGTTAGGGTCTTTTTGTTTGTCAATTCTTGTAACAGAACTCTGAAGAAAGTTGCTCAAACTTCTGGATTAAACAGCTACATGCTCTACTCCCAATTACAGTTTACTATTTTTTTTCTTTCCTAGGATGGGAATTGTACTCTTTTAACCCATTGTCCCCTGCCTCATTAAGTACAAATACCCTCCAGACATTTCTTTCTCAAGGCACATCAAAGTTTATTATAAATGCAGCTCACTATTTGTGGGCAGTGCTGTGTTGTGCCGCTTTGGTACAAAAAATATTTCACTCGCATGTTAAGCTTATTAGATATTCCTTATGTAAACCAAAGAGGTGTTCTTTGATGTTCAGACAAATCATGGTTTTAGCAGCTAACCATAAAATCACTAGTTAAGTGGTGCAAGAAACTTCCCTCAAATTCTGCATTAGTTGGTGACAGAGTTGTTTTCATTGCTGGAAAAAACAACGAAGTAGAAAACAAAATACATAAATTTGAGTAATTGACAGGTCCACAGAACTTCTCTACATTTGGCACCAGCACTTAGGCTCACTCAGTTACAGGTTGGGAGTACTGCAAGGATTAGGGCCTGATTTTGAACAGGAAAGCTAATAGGTGCTACCTGGGCCCTGAGTGTCCTGCACCTACTAACTTCAGGGTCATTTTGGAAACCACGAAGTTATGAAAATCAGACCAATAGGGTTTAATCCCCATTAAAAAAATAAATTAAAAAAAATTTGGGTGCCATTTCAGTGGCAGCTAGCAGACAAAAGCCAGTGTCACATTCTTCTAGATCCCTGTATTCATTGTTTGCGTGTCTGGTTATATCCTCCCAGTGCTTCACTACCATGTGCATTTATTTTGTTTTGAGGACCTGGTTTGAAACCTGCTGTTTTTCTATGGCACCAACAGGTAGCACAAAACCCATGTGATACACTCAAAAATATTATTTTTATGAATTAAGCAATTAGCGTCTGATGTAGGAGGCATTCCTAGACTTGTCCTTGACTGTGTTTGATTTATTCCAATTTACAATGAACCAATGCAGTAGAAATCCATAAAAAAAAATATAAAGGGTTCTTTTAAATTTATTCTCTCCTAAGAAATAAAAAATGGCTGGACTAATGCTAATTAAAAAAAAAAAAGTAGTTACTGGAAAATTTTATCATAGAGGCTGTTGCATCTGTCTCTAGATTTTCTTCAATAAAACAACTTTTTACTATTGATCTCTTGCTTAGCACCATCTTTATTATTAAGAGTATGTCTCATCTGTGTTTGTGAATCAGGAGCTGATGGAGGTTTCTGAACAAAATATCTGTGAGTTATTTGTTTGATGTTTTCCTTATTAAAAAAAAGGATAATAAAGCCACATTACAACAAGTGTTGTTGTAAATCATTGTAGCATTATACCTCGGCTTCTGTTGAAATATCTTAAGGATGTCAGTGAAACAAAGCACAGATTTTTCAGTTGAGCCATGTTGACAAATCTGAGTTAGATTTAAAGTGCTTTCTAGAATTCAGTCAGGCTAGTTGTTATTCTGCCTTTACTGAAATCAAAATATATATCTAGTAGAGCTGAGGTTTATACTGGAAAATTTGAATGGCATAAACAGGAAAGAAATGGGGTTGGCAAGATGTTTCTTGTTAGATCTGTGATTAAAAGTTAAACAAATAATTTGATAGATATCATTGCTAGAATTGGGAAAAAATAATCTTGACTATAATATTTTTTTAAGAAGCAGTGAAAAAAAAGAGAAAAAAGATATCATTTTCCCACATAAGCCACTTTTTTTCTTTGAATCTACCTTTTCCCACCTGGTTTTCAATTTTTTTACATGTTTTCAAAGTTGAAGAGATGTAGGTACTTAATTTGTATGGTGCTTGAGTTCTGTTCCTTGGGTATACTTTCTCACACCTGTAGATGTGCTTTGTTGCCTAGACTCTTCTTGAGGTTTGAGAAAGCAGGTAAACCAGAAAGGGTGGGTATCAAAAATTAGTGTCTAAAGAAGTGGCTGTCACTGTGCCACAGTGTGGCAAAAATCACATTCTATCTCTCCGTCTTTCTGAGACTTGCAAGTTGCCACCAGGAAAAGACAGAGGCTCATTTAAGCTGAAATTGTCTGAGGACAAGGTTTTCTCTTCATAGAATCATAAAATGTCTCAAGTTGGAAGGGATCCATAGGGGTCATCTAATCTAACTCTCTTTTTGCAAGTAGGGATGCTGAAGAGTGGTAAATAACCTGGGATGTGCTCCTTGGGGCATGCTTTTGGGATCATACGGTAGCTAGGTGAAGGGGATCTGCATATCATTTTGCATTTCAGAGGTGGGTGATAGCTGCTAAATTTTGCAAATGTCTGACTTTGAAGATGGAATTATGTAAACACTCTTCATTAATTATAATGGGAGTGAGGCAACATGATTTTTTTTGTGGTTTATTTTTTGTTGCTTATTTTATTGATTTCATAGTGGAATACTTTTATTTATACATTTATTTTCATAAATTACCAGGTAAGAGACAGTGGATAAGCAGATGAAACAAGATCAAAGATTAAGTCAGAAGGCCTCAGGGTGAAACTAAATTCTTTAATGCTGTACGGGCTTGTATAGCTGCAGAAACCACTCAGTGGTCTTTCTGCTCTTTTCTGTGCTGTGAAAGGAGTAATGAGGAGTAGCCCAGAGTCTCCAAAACTGGAAGCAAATGTCAGTGCTGGATGCTGTCATCAGCTTGAATAACTGAGAGCACTAGTATAGAAATAACTTTACCTGCTTTTTAAAAATGTTATTTTTCTTTATTGTTATGACTGTGTTCGTTATTTGTATTGCAATAGCGCATAGAAGTTCCAGCTAGGGGCCAGGAGTCTGGATATTGTACAAACATAGAACAAACCTTATTTTTACTTATTTTATGAGTTGATCCCAGGCTGGGATGCTGCAAGTGCTGTAAATCTTCATCCCAAAAATTTATGATGATTTATCAGGAACTGTACATGCTCACTCATCCAGAAATAAGGAGAAGACTTCGAAAGAAGTGTTGGAGCAACATTAGCTAAAATTGCATGTGATTGATTCGATTTTAATTTTGCTGTGCACATTATTTAAAAATTTCTTTTGTCATGTCGAAGATAGCTGACCAGGAAGATATTGAGGAAGGAAACTAGAAAGGAGGCAATACAGTTGAGGTTTTGGATGTTTTTGGAGGTTTTCTGGTGGTCGATTGTTTGTTTTATTCACACTGAAATTTAGGAGCATTTAGGAGATCTATGAGAGCTACTTGTTATCAAATAACAGAGTCTGCCAGTGGAACCAAATACTGGTGAGAAGACGTACCAAAATGCATCAGAGGCTTGTGATGCAACTTTGTAGGCAAAAGCCAGAACAGCTTTTGCAGGCAAAATGGAATCTGATGTTCACTGGGGAGCTTTAAGACACCTCTTCGCTTCAAGTGTGCTGTGGTGAGATGAGATGAAAGTTTACTTTGAAACTTGTTGATTCCTGGGGTTAAAAAGGTGAAATCTATAGCTTAATGTTTGCTTTCTATCTTGTTCTCTGTCATCGTTTGTCTAGTGATGATGACTCATCATATTCAATCAACCCAGTCAATATGTGAAGTATTGTATATATCTGATAATTACTATATAACCTAAAAATGTGAAATGTGATTTATGAAGATCTGATAAATCTGAAAGTCTTTTAAAATCTGAACATGTTGATACTGTGACTAATTCTATTCCCTGCAGCAGATCCTGAGATATTTTCCTCTGTATGAAAATTTTGGTAGAGGTTGGAGAGAAATTACAATACCATAAACCACTAGGTCAAGTTATTCGGATCCAGATTTGATCCGTTGTCATATACTTTTCATTCAGATGGTTGTGAAATATCAAATAATTTTGGACAACACCTGCTCTGAGTTACAATAATTTTAAAATCTGAGAATCTATCAAAGCCATATTTCTAGCTTTACCAAAATGTATATTTACATTACAGTCTGTCCAACATGAGTAATGTCAACAGTATTACAATGTACATTTTATTCCAGCTAGCAACAGTAGCTTCATCCAAGTTCCAATCAAGGGTACAGTGTAAACACAAACCTAAGTTTTATGTCTTGCAGTGGTAAGCCAGTCATATTATGGGTAAAAAAAAAAAAAAAAAGTTTGCGTGTATGTGTATATGTGTATCTATTACAGCGGTTCTTGCAGATGCATTTTATGTTTTTTTTTTTAGAATAGTAACTTACTCCTCAAATACTTTCGCATTTTAGTTGTAAGCATAGAAAGTGTGGTTTTTTATGATCTGTTCCTTTTTGAAACTAAATGTGATATGTCAAAGACCCTAATGAACAACTGAAAGAGTTGTACCCTTCCTGATAGTCCTCTCTAGTCCATTCCAAAGCAGGACATAGACCTGGCTCAGGGCAGTGCACAGAAAGATAGCTGTAATGATGGTAGCATAACCTAACTTTCTAGCAATAACAATAGCAGCATGTAATAAGATGTGATCATCTTGCTCACTAGTTATTGAATAAAAACTCATAACTTGGCTAAAATTATGTGGTATGGCAAGTTGGTTATATGCCCTTTGTCTAACAGCTGCTAAAAATGTCCTCACTCCTTAACCTTCCTAGTGCTTACTTGCTAAAGGTTATGTTTCTTAAAGGAGCAATAATGCTCTTTGCACCTCTTAAACTGAAAATCATTACCACATTAGACAAATATAAGCAAACTGTCTAGCCCAGATACAATAGTTTTCTGAAGATTTGTTGCTTGATGCTTGATGTAGATGATGCTTCTATATTTTTTAATATCGTTTTTGTTCTCACCTGACTGTAGCGATTTTGTAAAACTCAAGGCCTCATTCCATCATGATAAAGTCTTTTTGAGGAAGTTTCTGTATGTACTCTGAAGTCTGGATGCATGATGTGACTGACTTAGTGTCTCTATGAGCCTGGTATACTTGAATTCTACTTATGATTTACACTGTAACTGTCAATCTAAAGTGCCCCTAAATTTTTTTTTTTAACAATACATAACATTTGTACAAATTTAACCAGAGGAATATTATAAAAATGCATTATGTCTGGTTTAGGTAATATTGTTACCTACAGTATGCAGTTTTGAGGAGCGTTTGATTTAAAAGGGAAAAAATAAAAAGCAGGACTGGGGAAAGAGTCATTGCTGAAAATATTTTTGAGGAGTCTTCTTGAGTTAGAAGAAAAGTCTTGTTCAGGATGAAAGGTGGCCAATGATATTTGGAAGAAATACACATTCAATATCTACTATGGTAACTTATCTTTGTACATAGGCTGTCGGTATAGCACATACAAATTCAAATAATCTGTTAATCATGCCATGTGTGTCATTATTTTCTTATGTTTTGAGATCTGTTACATAGTAATTATTTCTTCTTAATATTTTTGACTTGCAGATAATAAGAGGCATGTCCCTATGACATGGCATATACATACACATGCACACACATTAAGAGAAGGAGGAGTGGGCAGAGAGAAAGAGGTTCAGTAAGCAACATGAGTGAGATCAAGGGGATGCCAAAATTACTAGAAGGAAAGAAAGCAGAGAATTGAAGATGAGATAAAAATTAGGGTAACATGTAGAAATCAGATCCCAGGAGCAAAAGTACGTCTTATGATGCAAGTGTCCAAGAACACTACAGTGAGATAATATATAACTTGAGATGAAATAAAATAAATTAGAATCCAGTAAAAGCAAAATGAATATGTAAAAGAAATGTGAATCTCCTAATTCTAAAAAGCGGAATAATATATCCCTGAAGTAGATAATAAAGTGAAGTGAAATCCATAATCGTTATGAGGCTACCAAGTGATACAAATAAATCTATAGTAATTAAGTTTTCCACATAATAAAAATACGCACATATATATTTGTGTTTCTGTGAAGCATTACTCATACAGATGACTAAGGTCCTTAGCATGGACAAATATTCATAATCTGAATGCACAGAGCCTTGAGGTCTGTACTGTCATCTAAGTGTATAAAATTAAACATGTTTTTAAAACTTTACAGTATTGAGGCCTGGATATGTAAAAACAAAGTACAGAAAGAAAAAACACGATAGCAGATTTGCCAAATATATGACATCAGAATAACCTGTATTAAAATTTTATACTGCAAATTTTTTGTTCAATTTTAATATAAAATGTGAAAATAAATTTAGATGCAGGCATTCTATGGAATCAAATTTAGAGCTATCTGTGATGTTATGTTTTGGGTTACTATCTACCAGATAGCGCTGGTGCTAATTGTAAAAGAAAAATATGCTGTGGAAAAACAACATGCATAAAAAAAGGTTATGGATTAAAGCCTACTTGGACTTAAAACATGTGAGTTATAAATAGTTGGAGATGTGATTGTACATATGTTTTCTGAAAATTGTGAAAGTCTGCTGCTGTATGAAATGTGAGTTGAATTTGCAGCATACAAGGTGTATGACACATTTTGATATGCCAATATATAGCCTCTGCAAATTTAGAGACACTATACAAAGTGCTGTCATAGTTTTATTGCACATTTTGCGATACATATTTCTGCTGCTAGTCTCTGCCACCTCACATTCCCCTAAAGATGAATTTTGTATTTGGTGCATTGGTATGAATGACTTTAAATGTGGGAGAAGAATTACTCATTTCAGTCTGTAAACTGGCTTAAATCCTAGGAAGACCATGAATGGTTTGGACAATTAATGGAAAATCATCTTCCTTTTTGACACGGTGTTTGCTTTCTGAAAGTCAAAAGCAATACACTGATAGTTAGGAAGACCAAGAGAGGAAAGTCCTTTACTGGACTTTAATTGGCAACCAGTGAGTTCCATCTACTTCAATGGAAAACAGCATGTGGGCTATTTTGGTATATTCTTTGTCATACTTTTGACTTCCGTGGGACTTTATGATAACTAAAGAAAAAGAATGTGAGAATTCTTGTTTTGGATCATTTTTGTTTGTTTATTTGGACAACAACCATATGGCAAATGCAGTTGTTTCCCAGTAGACAGCTCCAATTGTGTACAGATTCACAAAGCTTGAGGAAAGAATTGGATCTGTTGTTGAAAGGGTCACAGTGTGTAGCCAGTTAGCCAGAATTTTGAAGAGTAAGGGAATCATTAGGAGTTTGACATTCAGGGCTCTAATTGTGGTTTTGAGTATTAAGTTAAAGGATCAAAAAGTGATATTCTCCTTGGACCATCTGGAGTTATTCAGGCCAGCAGTAAATGTTCAGCAGATTTAGGACTGTTGTTAACTTTCTAACATTGTTTTCTGTGGAGTGGTTTGTTTTTTTTTTTTCCCCCTCTGTTTATTCAGGGGTGGTCTTCAGGTCAGTAATAGTAGGTGCTTCAAGAAAATATTGCTGGTTTGGGACAGTGACATCATTTCTGTTGTGTGTGGGCAAGCAAGAGCGATAGTCCTTTGCTTTCCTCAGTGGGAGAAATCAGCAAGTATGGTATGGGCAGAAGGTCAGTTGTTCCTAGTCAGAAAGTGCTGACCCTTTGCAAGCTCATCAACATGACTTCCATTTGTAATGACTATGCTTAAATAAGTCTTTGTTCATTAAAATATGCAAGCAAAGCTGCTTGTTCTTTCCGTGAATAGTGAGATGCTGATTTAATGAGGAACAGCAAAAGGATGTATGTGGAAGCTTGCCACCGTTCAAAATGGTGGGAAAGTGCCAAGGTGAGCAATGCATAGAGCAGATGTGGTGATCTCACTTCTCCAAAACCAGTATGAATTAGAAGCATTTGCTCCAGAGTTGCCTGATCCTTTATTTTCTTCCCTTCTCCCTTATCCTGTGCTTCTTCCCAATCAAATCTCATCCCCCAGCACTAAATCCAGTATACAGGCTTTGATCTTGTGACCCAGCCAATCTAAAATGTAGTTTGCATGCAGGCACATTGCCATCATTCATTTGATGATTGGTGCCTAACTGTTGTTAGACCACAATTATTGATCAACTGCTTTTGCAGTATGTGGGTGTGGAAACATGACCTGTTGGTTGCTGACTGAATAGGAAGGAAACACAGGGCTCGTCTAACCCACGTTCTTTTCATGAAAACTCCGTGGTGGTGAGTTACTCACCCCACATTACAAGGTCTTTGGTTTGACTGAAATGGCTATATTAACGTGAGTGGGTGCATTTAATATATTCAGAATGGGTAATAATTGTCCACTGCACTTATATCTGAGTTGGCTAACAGGTTAACTGCTGAGAAGTAATGTAGCTGGAAGAATAAGCCTTGTGTAAAACTCCTTCCAAGGCATATATGCCCGTGTGATATATGTTAAACTTTTACTGAGGAAATGCTTCTACACAAATTATGCTGTCAGACAAAGCAAATGCATACTTCATAAACCTTGATTTGTTCAAGACTGTCCAATTAATTTGCTTCAAATTATGTTCAGGTAAATGTTTTGTTAGTGCTGGTTTTGCTTTTGGGTCATATTTATAGTTCTAACAGAACTGATCCAAATTGACATACAGAAATTGAGGAATTGATACTGGCACTGACTCTAAGTGACAGTGACCCAGTGTAAAACACAGGGTTATTCTGTGATCCAGGAAAATAAATAAATAAATAAATATATATATATTTATATATAAAATAGGTCATCTCCCCAAACTTTGTATTTTAACTTGGAAGGACGATGAACAAGAGAGTCTAAGATGGAAAATTTGTTAAAAATGAAACCTGAAGGACTGAAACAAAACTGCAATTCTAATAACATTTTATTAGTGCCTGGGAGCCCGTGCCTTTGCTACAACCCCCTGAATGTTTTATTTTTGTTATAATTAAAGTATCTTGCCTGCACTTTGTCCCTCTGATCCTTTGTTAAAGCCCAGATCACTATGTGCAGACTGTGCTTGTAGGTGTGATTTATTGAGTGACAAGTAGCTGTAGGGTAGAACACACGCCTCTGTACCTGAGTAAAGCATTAGACATCACAGAGCTGGGGGTGGGCGAGAGAGAGAAGAAAAGCACAGAGCAGTAACACAGCAGCTCCTGGATACAGATCAGACAAGAGGTTCTGCCACAAATCACCTAGAAACATGTCAGACGCTGCATGTTTGTTGTTTTACACTGAGGGCACAGCCGTAGTCCAAAAGTATTGATTCTTTTCTTTGTACAGAGACAGAAACTGTCAGCTCTAGCAGGCTGACCTTGGTATGGCTCAGACAACTATTCCCCACCCTGCCTACCATATGAACCCCACAGGAAAAGTCCAGGCAAGATATGCCAATGTCCGTTTCACACAAACAGAGAGAAACCCAAGCCTGCCGAAACAGCTCCCGTCTCTCCCTCCAGAGGTCCACGGTAGCAGTTCTGCACCACATTTCCTATGACAGAGAATTCGATTTTTTCCACTTTTTCAACATTCAAGAAGAAGTAATTCTATTTAATCATTAAGGAATCCAAGAACCGTCAACAGAAAATAATAACAACAAGAGTAATAATAATAATAATAATAATAATAATAATAGTAGTAACAACAACAACAGCAACAATAATTTCCACTTCTACTTCTCACAAAGAAAAAGCACTGGCATTGTTTTTTATGGGCCTGGTGGGAAGAGTGAGAAACAAGCCCACTTTGCACTAATCACAGGCAGAAATGTTTTAATAGAATTATAATTGTTTATGTTAGTACAGTAAAATGACCCAGACATATTATACATATAAAAATATGGCCACACTTCTGGGAAATATTTGATTTGACTTTAAACATTCTTTTGCATTTTATTACAATGTATTTCAGTGCAATAGAGTTATGTGGTATCTTTTTCAAGGCTTCACTGTTTTACTGATATTATTCCCCTCCTTTTAAACATCTTTGTGTTTCCCTCCCCAGCCCTAACACCCTCATTCATTCCATGATGAACAGAACTCAGTATTAAGGAATACCATCCCTATGCAAAAGGTTAATTTGAGGTACTCCAACAAATATATCTTGGTTTGATATCTGTGAAGTTAGAGAAGCTCTGTAAAACCTTAATCTATCTCTAGTTACCTTCTTCAGACAAGTTTTATATAGCTCCATGTTCTGATATTACACATCACCAGATTCCATCCTCCTTTGGTGAATGATTTTTTTCTGTGGTAGTTTACAGAGCATAAAACTCACTATAGGTATCTTAGGTAATCCTATTTTTCTTTAAAACCCCACCTTAAAACACAATGCCGCAAAAACACAAATGGTCCTCGGACTATTTAACAGCTTGAGCAGTATTTGCTATTGATGTTTAAGGTGCTTTATAGAAGAGAGAGAAAAGTTCTCTGTAAGAGTATTTTACATAAATTTACTTAAATACTTTACTTGTATTTTACTTGAACCAGAAAGTTAATGTAGTTAACAGATTAAGAAAATCCAAAAGGACAAATGAAGAAAGGAATGTACAGAGATCATAGTGATAGGTTATTAAAGAATTGCTTTGCTCTAAAAGGGTTGCTTATTTTCATTATGACTGTTATTTAGTTATTATTTTAACTTGAAAGTACGTTCCATATTGTATGTAGCTTTCTAAGGAAGAGTGTTGATTCGAATAGAGACTCATTCAGTTTTGTACTATAAACTATAAGCTATCTAAATCTATGTTTCTGCTGAAGTCTGTCACTTAACCATATTATGTGGTATGGAAGCACTATATCACCAGGTTAGAGTAGTTTTGTCCTGTTGGAAAAAGATGAGGCAGACTGGTAATAGAAATCCCTTAAGGATCACAGCATATTACAGCTTTTATAAGTTATGCTAAACAAAACGACTTTTGAAAATTGTGTGTTTTGAAAATTCACATAATGTTGAACACTATACTGAAAGCCCCCCAGATTTTGGGAAATGCTGTCTAACCTTTCATAAGCATATTACCAAATTAGTATGTCTCTTCATTCAAAAAATCTGTTACTTACACACAAAAAACCCTCTTGCTTCAGAGAGACATAGAGCCTCATCATCATTGGAAATATTTCATTTGCTGTCAAATCCAAGCTATTGCAGTAATTAAAATATATTGGCAGAAAATAGTTTTCTTCTTTTGTTATTATTTCCTTTGTGCTTTTTATAGTGTTTTTTGCCTATTTATACTTCTCATTTATAATTAGTTTCCCTTTTTTACTCAGTAACTGCAAAGAAAGGCATTGCAAACAGTTTGAAATTGACTGAAAATTATCTAATTGCCTAAACTTTTGAGGAAAGGGTCCAAATGAAACTTAAAATTAGTTGTCTTGCAGATTATGTAATTTCAATGCTTTATGTGGTATTCGGAAAACCATCCAATCTTAAAGGAAATTTTTAAGAGCTCTTTTATACTAAATTACTTCCTGTCACCAGGAAGATGATTAATATTGAAGCGGAAGCTATGCTTTCCCCTCTTTAAACTGTTTCTATTTGTTATAAAGTGCATAATTAAACTGGAGAGGTACCTTTTCTATTCCTTATGCCCTCTCTGGTACCATTGTTATTAAATTTATTTTTCCATATTGAAAACTAACATTTCAAAAAATCTGTTTTCACTGTAACATAAAAATGGAAGATAAAATTATTTGTAATTTTTTGAGGCTATAGAATAATTTTATTTTGCTATTTTCAACATATTTCCAGATTGAAGAAAAAAAAAATTAAAAAACATACAGGTTTTTCTACTATTCAAGGACAAAATATTGAGTGTGGTGTAGTATTCAGAGATATAAATGGTTCCCAGATAAAAAATTTCTTTGTGGTGATATGGATTCACTAGGTGGGTATGATAGGCAACACAATAGGAACAGCATATAACTCAAGTATCACAACATAGTGATAAAAGGAGCAGGTACTATATTTAATTCTTCTGGAAGAGCAATGATGTAGATATAAAAATGATAGTGCACTGGATGTTGCTAGGTCTTCTGAAACCCGAGTTATATTAAAGAACAAGGTATTCTCTTCGTGTTTGTCATTGTCACGTGATGCACTTAAGCTTTTCAGTAGTGTCGACCAGGTTATGCCTTTCCTTGTTAGTATGGTGTTAGGACAGGGTCTATAAATCACTGTGTAATATGCAGGTCTTTTGAAAATGCACCAAAGGTTTATTGCCAGTAACAGACCAGTGGCCTTATGTGGACTTTACATGAATAAAACAGATTGATGAGCCATTTTATAGCATTACAAGCTGCATTATAAATATATCACCCTTTTCAGTAAATTAACGTGAAAAACAGTCTAATGAGCTACCAGTTATAATCTCCCAGAGAACTGAGAACACTACTAAGCTCACAGACCAAGTGATTCAATTTTAATTAAAGGCTAGAAACTTAGAAGTTTCAAAAGACCTTCCCATGTTTTGTGAGCTATTTTTTCTTTCTTTTTAAATATTATATTAAACAGGATAGTAATGCAGTGCTATCACAAATCTTTATATGACATCTTATAAAATATGGTGAGTATGGGGAAATGAGAGAGGATACAAAGAAAGGTTTCAACTTTGATAGAATTTTAAAATAGACTAAGTTTTTTTTTATATTTGCCAAAATTTGCCAAAAGTCTTCAAGATTTATGTTGAAATATGTGGAGTCAAGCAATTCATATCTAAGAAAATCATGAAACAAGGGGGAAAAAAGGAATTAATAAAAGGAGAAAAAAACAGTGAAAAATAATGAGTTTCTGTGATTGTTCTTTTCTGAATATGACTAGAAAACACATCTATATGAGTGCATTTTCTACAGATTTCTGTTTTGTCCAGAGTTGTATAGTAAGGTAGGAGGAAGTTCTGCAGAAATATGTAAAATCAGAAATTTTTTTTGTACTGGCTATTTGTAAGCATAATTTTGAGCAAATGTGTATTCATGCAATGGAGAAATTACTTAACAGCAAACCTCTGACAATAGGAGTATTTTTGTGTGTGGAAAATGCCAGGGAAAGGAAGTTGAAAAGTTGTATATGAAGGAGGAAGGACAAAAACAAGTTGGCTAGCCTTTACTTGCTATGATTGTTCCTGTTAATTCTTTGTTGTTAGCAATCTTTCTGTCCAGCTAGAATTATTAAGTATTACCATATTTTTAAACTTTTTTATTTTTTTTTTTTTACTTTGCTTGATCTCTAACTTTGGTGTCAAAGATTTGGTGCCAAATCTTGATTATATCAAAATGACAACAAAAGAAAACTTTAGTGGAGTTACTAGGTTTCAAAACTTATGCACTAATGTTTCTCTATAGAATTAATTTGCTTAGGCCATGTGATTTTAAACCTAACTTTAAACTCAGAATTTAAACTTAGTTTTTAAATAAAAAGAGAAGTTAATCATCTGTCATCTATTAGTTTAAGAGTTTTTGAAATGGGACTACTCTTTGAAAACTTTACTTTTATGGTTTAAGAACAGTTTAGAGACTAGCATGCAGTTAAGAACACATATGTACATTTTAATTTTTTTCACGGTGAAGCAGACAGGCAAGCAAGCAGTTCAGCAGGTCAAGCATAAAAAAAGCCTTGGTTACACCATCTAGAAGATGAAGCTCTGAAAACACCCTTTATAGAATTTATAAGAGTATTTTGCATGAAAAGCCCAAACATTTGAGCAATGGCCAAATCTACAGGGGCTTTTGCCAGGGTCTTATACACTGTGGATTCATATTCTTCACATAATTCAAAGGCGATGCCCCATTAATATCCTATTTACCTCTTTAAAAGTGGCTGAAGAGTAAACTCCCTTTTTTACAACTAAATCCATTCGTATAATTTCTGATTTGGATTTAAGACATTCTTCCAGTTTTGATGTCATTACACCTTTTTTGTTCCAGTCTGATTTGCAGTACAACTACACAGGGTATCTGAAGGGTAAAGATAGTTTTCAGATCTAAATAAATAGGGCAAGTCCTGAAGCTCTGTAACAAACCTTATGTTGCAGATCCCAATTGAAACAATGGGACCTTTACCCGAGCAAGAATGCTGAGACCTGGAAACTAAGTTCAAGTCTCTTAATAAATAGTCCTTCTGGAGACTACTGTTTGAAATCATGGCAGGAGTTCATTTTGTCAGAAGATCTTTAAACTAACCAAGATGTTGTCTGTTCTCTGTGAATATAAGGGTCCTCCTTCTATGTTCATAACAATCTTGTGCCTCCTTTTGGTAACTCTATTGGCCTGAACTACTCAACTTGCAAAAACCAGTAAAATCCCAAAAAATCTAGTTGTGCTTTAGACAGGTCAGAGTCCTTTAAAGATTTACACTAATCCTTTGTGTGCATTAGAGCAAATTACACAGTCTTAGCAAGATATATCAGCATTTCAATGTTATGAATATATATGGCAATTGTGAAAAGTGTCATTATGTCACTAAACTGGGGGGGAGTGGCTGATCCACCTGAAGGCTCTGCTGCCATTCTGTGGGACCTTGATCAGCTGGAGGGTTGGGCAGAGAGAAGCCTGATGAGGCTCAACAAGGGCAAGTGTCAGCTCCTGCAGCTGGGGAGGAGCAGCCCCAAGTGCCAGCACAGGCTGGGGCTGAGCTCCTACAGAGCAGCCCTGCGGAGAAGGACCTGGGGCTCTTGGTGGATCACGAGCTGTCCATGAGCCGGCAGTGCTCCTGTGGCCAGGAGGGCCAATGTCATCCTGGGCTGCTTTGGGAAGAGTGTGCCCAGCAGGTCGGGAGGTGATCCTCCCCCTCTACTCGGCCCTAGTGAGGCCACATCTGGAGTGCTGTGTCCAGTTCTGGGCTCCTCAGCACAAGAGAGACAAGGAGCTACTGGAGAGGGTCCAGTGGAGAGCCACAAGGATGATCAGGGGTCTGGAGCATCTCTGTCATGAGGAGAGACTGTGGGAGCTGGGCCTGTTTAGTCCGGAGGAAACTGAGAGGGGATCTCATCCATACATAGAAATATCTCAGAGGTGGCTGTCAGGAGGATGGGGCCAGACACATTTCAGTGGTGCCTAGCAACAGGATGATGAGCAATGGCCATAAACTAAAACACAAGAAGTTCCACCATAACATGAGGAAGAACTTCTTTACACTGAGGGTGGCAGAGCACTGGAACAGGCTGCCCAGGAAGGTCGTGGACTCTCCCGTTCTGGAGACATTCAAAACCCACCCAGACGCTTTCCTGTGTCACCTTCTCTAGATGACCCTGCCTTGGCAAGGAGGTCAGACTAGGTGATCACCAGAGATCTTAGCAATTCCATGATTCTGTGACTCTTTAGTATAAAGGGCATTACTCCTTTTTACATAGAGTTTATTCTTATTTCTTCAGTATTTATTTGGCTGAAATCATAGGAATATTCTTTGTGATGTATCTAGACTGTGTAAACACTAGTTTAGTATAAAACACTAGACTGTTTAGGAACTTAAACAAACTTGTGTGAAAAAGGCACCTCATGGTATGCACAGAGCTGCTATACTTTAGAAACTTAATAATCTGTATATAATCACATTTCTTCATGACCTAGTATTTGTCCTGCAATGGTTCATTGTAGATTCCTACATTCTTGGAAGTTGTTCCTAGAAAGCTGCCATTTAATATTCAGTTTGTTGTTTCTGCAAACCTTCATGTCAGAAAACAGTCCTCAGAAAGTAAACACAAAGGAGACACAGACAGAATGTTCAGAAACGTTTTGAGTAAATTTTTTCATAAAAATCTGTTAATGTATACACATCTAGTTTTGTTAAAGAGAAGTTTGAAATATGTAATATTGAGGGACATGATCCTCCCTAAGAATTACTGTGATGCTTGCACAGTTCATAAATAACAACATTTACACTATTTAGTGGAAGAATTTCTTTCAACTTTTTTTCTGGTCCATAGTTCTACTGAAGTGTTACTAATGATGCTGTGAAGTACTCTTACAACCCATTTGTTTCCAATGACTGTTTACCTCATGACATATGATCCTAATCCTTACATTTTTAGAAAAATAAATCATTTTGGTGTTACTCTTTGTGGCGGAAACAAGCAAATGAAACCCTTGTAAATCTCAAGTTAAATATATATTTGACTGTATAAGGTAGAATAATTTTGTGTGAACACCTCTCCAGAGCACTTGGTAGGATATGTTTGTATTTCTGGACAATGGAGGATGAGGAAGAAGACATGGCTCCATATCCAGAGAAGATTTGGAACAGTTTTATCTGGAGGTGCCTGCTTTCAGCCATGCAGATAGTGAATTGCAGATTTCCCTGCCCATGACATCCCTTTGTGTTTTTGCGTTGAAATGAAGATCCTTTTTAAACTCTGTCACTGATTGTCCAGAATGGTGTTATTATCTCAGACTTCCAGTGCTCATTTTTCCCTCTCACTTTTTTCTTTTCATTGATCTTCTCCTTATTTCCCACTCACTTTTATGCCATCCTTGCTTCTTTCTTATGTGATGTCATTTTTCTTTCCATTGCTGTACCATTGTTTGTTACTCTGTTGGCCATTGTTCTATGGCAAAAACCTAAACAAATTTAAAAGAAAAAAATCAAAATAAGGCAAACAGCACAAGAGAGCAAACAGTATTCAGCACGGTAAAGCTGCCTATGTTCCTGAAGACTTATAATGTCTGTTTTGCTCCTTGATTGAGGTTTTCTCTCTTCCCAGCTGGGACCAGAGACTGTGCTTCCTTTGTGCTCAGGCATTATTTCTCAATATGAGACCAAGGTTCTCTTTGGGTAGGTTCTGTGAGGTTTTACTGCCGTATGTGCTACTATCCAGGTACTACTGAGACTACAGTTTTCTTTCAACCCCTTGCCCAGCAGTGCACCCATTACTGAAGTGATGATGGAAGTGATGTTTATGCAGAGGGGCATAGTATTTAGCAGAGCTGTAATTTACTCCAGTCATTTATTTCCACTATTGAGAATAGAAGAGACATCTTGATTTTGTTTCAGGAGCATCAAGACAGCTAAGGAATGGCTTAGAAATGGGAGGAAATGTTAAGAAAACATTTCAGTCATGCTGATTGCCTAATTTCAGTGTTTATTCCAATTACTGGGTTCTCACTTCAATAAATGTTTTTACAAGAGGTCTTAGGACCTTAACAGAATCTACTCCCTTTTCTTTTCTCTTTAAAGCACCTGAGGAGATAGCAGGAAAAATTACCTAAACCATAGTATTTTCTTATCACTGTCATCACTTGTAACTTTTCACAGAATTTATTTATGAACATCTTGCTCTCTTTTTCATTTTGGTATTCAAGTGTCTGAACAATGATGACTAATCTCTTCAATTTTCAGATTCACATATTTCGGTGCATAGGTCTAATGTCCTTGTCTGTGTGCCCACTTGCTTTTAATCAAAACTTGTTTTGTAGAAATGACGAGAGAAGCAGAACAAAAAAGTTAAAACTTCCATGCTAAGACTGTCGTACAATGTAGAGGTGGTCAATGCACTTCTGCTAACAAACAGTGAAAACAGTGCTCTGACTGGGGTCACTGTTTATTTTGGCTTATGAAACAATTAAGAAAAATCTTAACTGCGATAAGCAGGTTTAAGCCAAATGCTAAATGTTGCTAAGCAACATGTTGCTTTTAGTGTTTGCTTATGGTGGGAGAATACTTGGCAGATATGGGCAAGTTCTATTTTTTTTTCTTTCTCCCACATCTTTGAATTTTACTAAGAACTATCACTGTGCTTAAGAAAGAAGCAGGATGTTGCTATGAAGCTGAATGCAATTGGGTGTACAGGTATTAATTTTATGTATGTTAGACAAAGGTTTAGATGGTACCTGGTGTTTTTACGATTCAGGTGGATTTCCTAATTCCATCACTTTCTAAGATTTAAGGCTCAGTCTTCAAGGCAATATCTATGGATAGTTTTCTGGAACCATATTCATCCTGATGTTCTAGCCCCCCGCCCATCTGAGAAGAATGGGTAAAGAATAGCCTGGTAAAGGAAGTTGTGGGAGGAGATATATATATATAATTCTATTATATTAATATATACTGGTATATATATATATATATAAACATCTTCACTCATGTAGAGGTTCACTGCTTTTTATGGCTCAGGTATCATTGGCTTCCATGTAGCTACTCTCTAGATGTCCTGGATTCCCCAAATGAACTTCAGCACTTGAAGGAGGGATTGCTGAAGGAGTTTTTTGTACAGTATGGGGTGGGAAA
>VZRF01007588.1:0-92915 GCA_013396875.1 Vireo altiloquus
CATCTGTATTTTTCTTACACGCATTATGTGTATCTATATAATGTATTTATGATATATATTGTTATATAGTCAAAAGAAAATCATTGCCTATCAATACATGAGGTGATGTAACAACCCAGGACTGCACATCATGTTATCAGAAATCACAGAATGTGGGACACAACTTCTCCTCTTTTTCAGCCACCTCCCCATACTAATTATGAATTAATGCCATATCATTGAGGTGTGAATTCCTTCTTATCTCAGCTTTGGCTTCCTTTGACTTATTTCTGAGTGCTAGAAAGTCCAGATGGAGCCAGTAAACCTCTGACTCTCAAAGATCACAGCCAAAGACCAGCTCTGGGTGAAGTAATCCATGCTCCTCTCCAACTATGTAACATTTGGGTCATATTAGGGACATCACAGAACCCTGCTGTGACACTGGCCACATGGAACCAGCCAGAAGATTTTTATTATGGAGACTACTTCACTCTGAATTTCCTTGGGGATAATTTTTGATTCAGTGTTGTTTGCATAGGGCTTGGAGTGCCTTCTAGGATTATTTAGATTGGAACCAGAGCTATTACAACTTTACAGTGAGTAAGCCTCTGCTATGGATTATTGGAACTAAATTAAATCCAGGTACAAAGAGAAGATGTAAATACAGGAACTTGTTAGGTAAGCAACCATAAATTTTACCATACAATGGCTTATAAAATATCTGTTGATTGTAACAGATTTTCACAGAACAACTGTCTATGGGTAATAGAAATTATCCATGGCCTAGAGTGTGATATTTATTGTTAAGGACTGGCATTATATTGCACAGCAGATAGATTATTTCACTCTACAGTAAACTGGTAGAGATTAAAAAGGTCTTAAGTTGTGTTTGGGATCTATACATGCATGCAAGACTTGCTGGAAACCAACTGATACAAGTAAATAAACCCTGTCCATTCCCCCAGACAGAAGCAGACACTTCTGCTTGCTTAGCATTCACTCCTGCAGGAGAAGCCAGTAACACACACAAGATGTTATTTGTTTATGCTGCCATCTACCCTATAAACTGTTTTGCTGTTCTCCATCTCTGAGTGATGCAAGAGGAACCTTGCCAGAATATCTGAAGAGTCTAAAAATGAAGTCAGGTTCTAATTTCTACCCTGAATTAGCAAACAATTGCAGAAAATCCAGGCTACCAATCAAGAAGTTGTGACTGATTTTTTTTTTCTTTTTTTTTGGTCCCTTCCTGCAGTTTCCCTACAGGAATGTAATATTTCCTCTGCCCTTAAAAATTCAAGAATCTGTTGTTGCTAGCTTTGATTCCAATGCAACAACACATTCAGGACCAGATAATCAAAATAAAGGGCCCTAGAGAAAATGGGAAACAAACACTGGTAGACAAGAATATTAAATGACAAAAGAACAAAAGCAAAGTGTGAAATGAAAACAAACTCATCTCTTGAGAACTCTCAAAACAAACTATTTCCAGCCCAAATATGACTGCTCCTAAAAGAGTCACGTTGGTATCTGAAATGCTTGATGTATTTCAAATGAAGCTCAATTTAAAAACAAATAAATCCTCAGAAGACACTGCTCTGGGCTTGTTCCAGAGACATACATGTTGAACAGAATCCAACCCTCTCCAGTTCCACAGCGTGGATTAGAGAGGTGCCACGGATACTCTGGAATAAAGAAGGCAAGTTTGTGTTGGCAAACCACAATAAATCAGCTATTTTTTAGTTATGATCAAGATGGGAATAGAAGCACAACAAAATTAATAAGGTCTGTAAAACAAAGACACTGGAGGCACTTTCCATGTTTCCTTTGACCATGTGAGAAGAGGAAAAATAGCCCAGGCAGAGGCCAACAATTAATAACAAGTTTAATTAATAAAAAGAGGCACTATCTGTATATTTATCACAACTTACCTGCCAGAGGGAGGTCTGACAGATCTGCATGTCTGGCAATGCCCTTGCTGGCTGGCTTGGCATTGTTATAGACAGCATGTCTCTGTGAAACAAAGGTGCAAAAGGTAATTAAACAAGTACTGGGCATCATGCTGAAATAGGTGAGCAGAAAGAAAAAGCTTCTGCTCTCTCAAGATCACAAAGCACATGGAGGGACGTGGAAACCTTTCAGCTGGATATCAGCTGGACCTAGAGATGGGTAAATAATAGTGAAAAATAAAAGGACAAAGGGACAATATTTTTATCTGGTAATACATTGGTTCCTGAACCATTTCACACTTCTATTTGTACCATTTTTTTCTCTTGTCAAACACAATTTAGTGTCACAAACCAAAAGTGAGGATGCCTGTTCCCAACCCTGACTCTGTTCCCAACACCCTGAGTCATATGCCAGGAGGATTCTTGTCTCTGCAGCCCCAGTTTTCAACATTAATACCCCATCATCAGGCATTAATACAAAGTTCCCAGACCTCACTGGATAACTGGGAGCACACATCTTGGAAACTTCACTCCCACGTCTCCCAACTCATGTGCCAGCTCCCTAGGCCAGTGTGATGTTTCTCATATCTCACTCCCAATAACTGAAACCTCTTTTCTGGTCCATGGTGATAAAAGTTCAGAACTGTATTCCACAGAGTTCACATCCGTCCACTGAGACCTCTAAGCTGAAGTCAAGGCAAACTCACTTTGATCCTTTTTGTTAGGACCACAGCATTTGATGTTCCACAGCAAACAAACAGATGAGTTTCCCCTTCCCCCTGTCAGCAGATGTGCAGCCAGAGCTGTGCCCACCCCTTTTGAATCTACAAGGACAGAAAGAGCTCCTTGTACCTGCATTGGGGAAACAGCAGCTGCTGGGGCTGTCCTCACTGGAATTCCACTGAGAGGGCTCCTGGGCACCTTGTGAACAGGGATATTTTGTCCACTGCTACCTGCAAGGAAAAAACACAGGAACATCTGGATTTCAGACCCAACTCTTGTCAGAACAGGTAACCACTGTGTAGTGACACTCCAAAGGTATTTATCCACCAAGCACTGACAGAAAACACCCATTCAGAAGCAAGAAGTAGAGCCTGCTCACTGCTAGATAATTTTTTCCTCCAAAGTACAATGTTCCAGTACCTGAGCATCCCAAGTCAAATGACTTTATCAGTGACTTCACAGTGGCTGTAGATTCTGGGGGTGTGGGAGATGCTCTGCTCAGGCAGACCCCTTGCCAGCGGTTGGCTGTGTCTGACTCCAGAGAATCCACCTCTTCAGCTGCCAGCCTGCAAAGCACAAACCACACCAAAGTCAGGGCCAACAGGGAGTGCAAGCAGAGATTAAAGACCTTCATAGGTAACGAGGCAATTCCAAGAGTTTGCAGGTTTTACTGCGATGCCCAGAACAGCAACCACTCACTCTTAGAATATTCGGCTTCTTTTCTTGCAGTGCCTGGTGAACACTAAACCACTGAGTCTAACAAACTCTTCTGCATTGTTAAACATTTCATTCCCATTCCCCATCCTCACACAGGAAGGAGGATTTTCACAGGAAAAAAAAGCAAAGCAGTTTGATGAGACTTTTGAGTAATCATCAGTAATTACCTGAAGATGGGCTTTCCATACAGCACAGGTGCCAAGGGGCTACTGTGGCTCTCAGTTTATAATGAGGAAAGCAACCAAATAGCAAATATACTTCAGAGTGAAAATTCAACACTTACAACTTATCAACAGAGACATCTGCTGAATAAATGAACCCTCAATCACAATCCATTCTTATATGGGGAATCAAACTGTTAAATGCTTCATCATAGCAGACACAAGAATACCAAAATCCAGTGGCTGGAATGAAGATAGACAAACCAAATAGAAAAGGTTTCATATTTTAAAAGGACAGCTAATTAAGTTATTCCTTTGAAAAGAAATTCTGAAGTCAAGGTCAGATGCTGGACTTACAGGAATTCATACAGGAAAGCCCAGAGCTGTGTTAAACATCAAATACAGTCATGCAGTGAAACTGTTTCTTCTGGTCAAGTGTTTCACATTATATTCTTTAGAGACTTACCTGGTATTTCTCAGGTAGGCTTGGAGTGCAACTACCTAGCTTTAGTTTAGGAAAGCTGCAAGCAAATAAACACTAGTCATGTAAAACCAGATTATTTGTACCTCTTCCACCTGCTCAGAGTTTGGAGCTATCACTACATCTCCCTGTATTTACAGTGTCTGATACACACCAAGAGCTACATGAACACAAAACCAGAAATTATTTCATGAGGTGGCTGAAGGACTCCAATCCAGAAAGTGCCTATGGCATTGGACAACTTTTGTGAGCTAAAAATAGAAAGCCAGAGCCTTTTCCTTTCCCTTTAGCCATCAGAAAATGAAAGAGGCTAAAGAGTGTCAGTAAGAGAATAAGAGTGACTCAAGTTTCTATTCCTGGCAGAGCTTAAGGAGGTGCTGTGTTTAAGTAGACTTTTGTTATTTCTTTGCTAATTCATTGAGGCTCCTTGTGTGCCAGGGGAGCCTGCAGAGGCAGATGGCTGGAGAAAAAGCCATTTCAGTTCCATTCTCATTTAATCCAATAAGGAGGAAAGGCAGATTGGATAAGATTTGCTGGGCTCTGAGGGAGCCAGTGTTTTGCTAGCTTTAAGTTCCAGCCTTGACTTTTTGTTCTGTGGTTGATAAACCATAAACAACAAAACAGCATCTGCACCTGAGTTCCACAAGCCACCAAAGTTAAAAGGAGTCCTGCTTCTTGCAAAGTATGGAGGAAGGATAAATTTCTACCTCAAGATCCCAAACCACCCAGTGAAATCTCTTACACTTTCAGTCTAGACTCTGACTGCAAAAGGATGTAAAGGTGTTAAATAAACAGACCAGCCCCTGTGCCACAGAAGAGTCCTTTGAGAATTCAGGTGCCATTATTCTGTCTTTATGGGCATTCAAGTGCTGGAGCTACAACCAGTTTCAATTTTTTTTTTAGGATGCTTCTTGTAGTCTTCTATCTGTATATTTGTTATAGGCAGCCTGAAACAACCTCCTTGATCAAACACAATCACAACAGAAAAACGAGGCCTCCCATGCTGCAAACCTTGGCATAAAAGGGAAGAATAATAATCCTGAGAGCCACTTGCTTCAAGTTAAACAACACATGCCAGCCAACAAGCAAGGGAGAGATGAAATTGGTGAGTCCTCTCCAATTTCAAAAAGAACAATCTGTATGATAGGAGGATGCATGTGTGTGTACAGAGATGGGCTTCTTAATAGAGAAGCATTAAGACCAAGAGATTAACTTGCAGTAGCTAATTCAGGAGGACAGTACAGAGCACAAATTAGAAAGATTAATGACAAGCCATAATTTCAAACCCCAAATGACTCCTCCTTATACAGGAAATTTATTCAGCTCAGCACAGCTTAGGCCATCCAAGAGACTACACAAGCTCTGCTATAAAAATGAGGGATTTGAACAAAATGTCACCAACTGCTGTATGCTTTCCTGGAAACAAGAATGAATGGTTCACACAGATAAATGCTGCACGTGCAGCTGGCTGAAGTGGAGCAGCTCCAGAAGGAAGCAGAGCAGTGGAGCCACAAAGGAATTAAAACGTGCAGTCCCTTTCACAAAACCACTGCCGAGTTTCATTCATGCACTGGTGAGAGAAGTAGATGCAGTGAGCTTTTCTCTGATAGCAAGAGGGAGTCTCCTTGTTTTCTAGATTTGAAATATGCAGACAACTCACTGACAACAAGGTGCAAGTCTTTCTATGCTTAAGGTTTAGATTTTTGGCAAACTCAGCCTTCTCATGTTTGTACTATTTCTAAACTGCTCTGATGACTCTGTTACAGGAGGCCTAAGACCACAGGACCACGCTTTCAGAAATAATGACTCCCCAATCTCACTTTTGACACATTTCCTGTCGTTGTGAGTCCTCCTGAACTCCAAGGCACACAAAGTAGAGACACACAGCTACCGATGCACAGAATAGAAGAGAGGCCAAGGGCAGGCTGCAGACAATTCCAAACACTTAAACATTTATTTGGCACTTCAATGTGTATTTCTTAAACATAAAAAAACAACATTCAACAGCTGCCAGCACAGCAAAGAAAGGCAACACAAGTGTGCATATAGGCAAACACTCCAGTAGCACGGCACAAAGGTGGGGGCCATGCCAAAGCCAGGACATCCTGTGGAATTCTCCACTAGCTCAGCCTGCTCCCACACCAGGCCCTTGCTAGGTCTTCACATCCTGAAGAAAAGGACAGAAATCCCACAGCCAAAACACAGAATTCCAGTCCTGGAACAGATCATGAGAATCTCCTGGTGATCTGTGAGTTTTTCCTCAGCATCCACGGAAAGATCTCTCCAGGTGTCTCCAGCTGCAGAGCTGAACTTCAAGTTCTCCCTGATCATCATATACTTCACCTGAGTTAAAGGCATGAGAACGACTCTTTTCTGAGAGGGGGTTTACCAGGGGCTCGATATGTTCATTTCTTTTCCTTCTGATCTCTCCATCTGCAGTTCTCACAGGAGGACAGACCTCGCAGGGAACCTTCTCAGGGAAGGTCACAGCAGGACACGCTCCGTGGTTGTCCCTTCCCAACGCCACCAGCTCGGCCGTGCCACCCAGTGGCGAGTGCCTTGTCAATGCAGGAGGGAAAACCTGACACCAGCAGAGAGCAGCTCAGAACGAGGGAGTAAATCCAGGTTTGTACTCAGTTTTGCTGCTGGATTTCAGTGACCTATCGCCAAGTTCGCGTGTCTGTACCAACCATCTGTTCTCTTACATGTATTCAGACACACGGAGATAGGTCACAGGATATAATACTGTATGGAGAATTCATGGATATGCCATTACAAATCAGATATACACGCTGAGTTTCATTTTTGCTTAAGCTTAAAATGGCATGTTTGAACGTGTTTGGAGGAAAACTGCCCCATCCCTCAAAATAAAAGCTCTCAGTTATTTCAGATCCCCAAATCTGTGTGATTACTTCTTATGGCTTAGCTGGCTTTAGAATAATTCAGGACTTCTTCTGCCTCCTGGTGTCTTTTGAAGAGAGAAGCCTTCTGAAACAAAGAGAGACGCTCCTGCCCATGGGGAAGAGGTGGACCTGAGCATTCACACTTTGCAATACACTTGAATTTTGCAGGGTAATAAAAAAAACAGAGGTGCTTTCTTGCATTGAAACTTCCCTTTTTCAGCTGGGAGTTGAAGGCAAGTCCTGCAGCATCTCACAGGCCTGGCTGTGCCTCCTTTCAGGGCTCTGCTAGCTGGCAGAGACCAGGCACCTGTGGAGAGACAGACAGCAGTTTGGGAGGTTATGAAAAGCCACACAACACCCAGCCTGAGGCACAGCTCTCTCTTTTCCAGCATCCCATCATCTCTAAATTAAGGGGAGTGGGGGAAATGCCAGGGTGTGGCTGGAATAGTTAAAGGAGTGCCTTAACACTCTACTAATTTGGCTTTGAGACACGATGAGCAACAACAGTACAAAATACAAAGTTAAAAAAAAAATCTATGTTGCTCAGATAGAAGAAATTAATTATTTAAAGCCAGGGAAACAATGTAGGACAGGGATGGTGGTGTTCCTGGCTTTCCTCTCCTCTGGTCACTTCACACTATTCATTCAAAAGGGGTACATGACCCCATCCAGGCAGCTGAGCTGCTCTACCTCAGCCAGAGTTTCAGGGTCCATTCACTAAAGGGGATGGAATAACCTCATCCAGTGCCAAAAAAATACCCACCAAAAACTCCCTCACAAACCCAAACTCCCCACACCAACCAACCAACCAAACTGGGCAAACAAACACCTCTTTGAGGACCCTGCTCTGCCATCCTCCTCTCCTTGCTGCGAGAGCAGAGTGAACTTTCAAACCCCTGTGAGACAGAAGAGCTGCAAACACAGGCACAAATGAGCAGCACATCAGCACACACACACTGACAGAGGGGCTTAATACACAGAGCACAAGCTCATTTCCAGGAGAAAAGCATGTGACACTGCCATGCTGGGGCAATTGAGACTTCAGGAGGAAGAACAGAAGCAAATTAGTGGGATGCATCACAATGTTCAGTTTAGGCTTCCGTTTGAAGATCTGGGTTAATTTTTTTTGTTATTCTAAGAAGTCGCTCATTTTATTACATATTTAATTTCTCTAAGTACTAGTCCTGGCCCAGCTGTCTTCCCTCCACGTTCTTGATCAAGGCACGTAATGTTTTAGTGCCAAAATTATTTTGACGATTTGAAGCCAAAGAGTCAAAGCAAGATGTTGAAACTTTTACTCGGGATTTTATCCTGTCTGGTCTTGAAAACCTCCAAGGATGGAGACTAATTTCATTTTCTACTACCAGCTACACAACTGTGGATTGTAAGCTTCTGCATTTTACTGCAGAGAAATAACATTAATTAGGATGCAAAATATCATAGAAGACTGCCTGAACACGGGTTAACCAATTTATAGTTTCAACCAGTACTAACTTGGGATAAGTTAACTCCTTTTTCCCTTATTCCATTGGGTTGGTACTTGTCCAACCTCCCCCCCAACACTCTTAGTCATAGAATTAGACATTTAATCTATGTTAAAGATGCCTTTGGGAGGCTCTTACCTTCATTCAGTTGAACTCTGATGACCTCATCAGGATTTTTTCTGCAAGTTCTTTGGCTGTTCCTAAACCAAAAATGACTTTTTGTCTGATTAGAAGAACGTAACGGTGAAATCAAACTTGGAGGCAGGAACTCAGGCAGCCACAGGCAAACACTAAAATGGCAGGATGTTGTAGGAGATAAATTGGCTTCAAGATGAATTTATGAGGTGGAGCCTAATGACCCTCAAGAGATGGCTGAGATTTTGCCAAAAACCTTTGAGCAGCGAGCTCTTTGGAAGGTACATTTTCCAACAAGAGCTTAAAAATCAGACAGGAAACTTTCGCTAGGGACTGTCAGACATTCAGCTGAGCGTGCAGCTGCTCAGCATTAGCAAACAGGAGGAATACTTTATAGACTCTGTCAAGGTATCATGCTACAAACTGCTTCCACCAGGGCTGAGCACACATCAAAATCACCACAGGTACCAGAATCTACTGCTGATTCTGAGCAGGGGCATTTGTGAGAGCTGACAAAGTGACGATGGGAACACCCCCAGAATTTCCTGGGTGAAAGAAGCCGAGGTGGTGGGTAAGACAGAGACCTCAGGAATGCAAAAATATCTGGGAGTATAGAACTGGCTCTCAGCAGGAGCTTTGGCGACTTCAGGAATTTGTTTCATAGGTCAGCAGAGTTTTAAAATTCCAGTCTTTAGCTGCTGATCACTGGTTTGCTCAGACAGTGACTTCAATAGGCTTCATTATGTTCCCCAAACCACTCAAGTACAGACATTTTGCACACTCAGAGTCAAATTAATTATCCTGACAGATGCAAAGTTTGGTTTCATTACCTGCCTTTGAAAGAGAATCAGTACTGCCCACTGCAGACAGCAATACTCAAAGCAAGCCACACAGAGTCAATATGACACAGAGACAGACACATCCATGTGTGTGTGACACAGAGGGAGACACAAATGCCAAAACTGACTTCATTAAATGCATGTCTGAACACCTCCTCCTGGAACTGCAGCTCTATGGATTCTGGGCTTCCAATTTAAAAAGGAGCATTTGTAGCTCAGGCTTCTTATACCAGAGAGCTGATAATGCTCCTTATAGATGGAAGATAAATATTCCAAGTTTGCAAATTAGCAGGTCATCTTCTACTCATTTTAAGTACTATCAAACACGTCTTAAAAGCCAAAATAATACAGAGGGAAAACTATAAGAATATGATTCCCCGCCCTCATATAGGAACCCTGCTTTCAACAAGTGAAATTTCATTAAGAACAAATTAGAAATGGAAACAGAGCCCAGAACTTAAGTACTGTCTGGTAATCATTTTGTCTGAGAACATAGTCTGTAATAGCTTTTCTCTGCATCCACTTGGGACTCTGCTAATGAAACTGGAGCCTAAAACCATTCCTTTATTTTCTGAAAATAAGTTTTTCTGTTTGTTCAATCCAGGAATTCTGATCCATACACCTCCACAAAAAAGCTCTCCCACGTTTTTAGTCCCATCTACTGTACAGCTGCTGTGGAAACTCCTTAATGGAAAACAATGAGCAAATAAATGCAATGTAGAGCTGGACTGTTACTCCACCTGAAAGAAATGACAGAATTCACCCTGTTTCTGTGGCCATTCTGCCATGGATTTACCAGGAGAGAGACTAAATGGCAAAATCTAGAGAAGCAAAATTAATTTGACACCCATTTCTGATGAACAGACAACTGCTTGTGTTACTTTGTCTTTCTTCATTGACTTCCCTCAGGTTAAAAAGTTCTCTTCTGGATGTCCCATGGAATATCTGTACCCAACCATTCTTTCCACAGATGGTTTAATACAGCTGCACAGAATTATGAAGGCACCACCATATTGAGAGCAAAGCTTTTAGAGGATATTGGCAATTGTTACTACTGAATATTTGCTGATTACAACTTTTGTGGCTTAGTTGATAGAACCAGATTGCCAAAAAGAAAAAAAACAGAAACATCTTAGAGTAAGAGACAACAAAATCTGCCAGAAGAGTTACAAACAGACAAGATGCACATCCAAGGCAGTGACTAGTTACTGACAAAGCACTGTTTGCATGCGTGTTAGCAGGCACATGGATCAACTCTTGGCCTTGGTAAATGGTAAAACAACCAACCTGTTGCTGCCCTTCACTTCATCCAGCTCCTTCTGCAGTCTGGCACTCTTCTCCTCCTCCTCCTGCAGCTTTCTCTTCACAACACGGAGCTCCTGCTGAGCTTCACACTTAATGTCATTGGCTACAACCACTGCAGTCTGCAGGTCAGCCTGGAAACGCCTCCACTCCTCTGTGTCCTCCTGGGAAGAGCAATGACAACCCCAAACTGCTGTAAAAATGCACCCACTTGAGCTGGGCATGTAGTTATTGATGTCTATTGCAGTGATCACGAGCAATCAGGATTTCCCCACAATTTTATGGTGGTGCTGGGGTCAAACTAAACACTTGCCTCTTCATAGAAGCAAAAATATTGCCAAAGAAGCTCATGTAAGCTTTCCACTCCAATATTGCCAAGAAGTCCAAAGTGACGAGAATGAAGACTTAAAGGGTGCAGAAACAATTTCTACACTTGCTCTAGGAAAACAATGCCTCTCTCAAATCCAGTATTGCAATAAAACCTCAGCTTAGCTTAGTCTTGAAGCTTAAACCTTACCTTCATCTGCTTAGTCAGAGCCTTCAGCTGCCTCTCTGTATCTTGTTTTTGTTCTTCCAGCTTCATTGCTTTACCTTGGAATGATAAAAAAAGTGAGAAGATTATTAAACACATAAGGGCGACAGTGAAAGTGAAAATGGGAGGGCAGAGCAGTTGATTTGGTTTTGTTTCTGGTAATGCCACTAAAATAGACTAAACTGAATTAATATATCATCAACAATCAGGAATGGAACAAACAGCAGATTTGTTACTCAAACACCTCCAAAATACATCCTGTTATTTTCAGGTATTAAACCAGATCAAAATTCAGAGAATCCCACGTGGATTCACTTACAGAGCACACACATCCTGAGGGATCACTGATGTGTGGAACAGTCACTGGTTCCACCAGGTGGCAGCTCCCTGTCCACAGCAACCTCCACTTCACTGCTCTTCCCAGGGCTTTGCCCTAAAAGCTTTTTAAAAGAGTAATCACCCCAATTTCTAGAATGGGCAATACTTCCTTTAATGAAGAATGAGGCTTGGAGACTGTCTCTAATATTCCACCTACAGCACTACCTGTTAAAGCAGTACTTTTGTGCACGAGCAGAAGGGAATATCCCAAACTGAAATATTTGTAAAGTGCAGGCCTCCTCCTCCTCCTCCCTGTTGCAGCCATAACTGAGCCACCCAAATAAGTCCACCTAAATCCTTTTTTCCAGCTCCACCTACTTTCTAGGTCACTGATGAGCTGGTTACTGTGGAGTTTTATAGCACGATGTTGTTCCACCTGGTCTTCCAATTCAAAAATGGTCTCTTTGAGGTTTTTGATATCTGCTTCATTCTCTGACGTTTTCTCCTGCAGCTTCTGGCTGGTTCTGCTCAGTTGCTCGGCCTGTCGGTCACACACCTCCTTCAGCTGCCCATACTCGTTCTCAGCCTGGGAGGGAGGAAAAAAAGCTGCAGGTTTGTCCTTATTTCTTAGGAGATCTCACTCATTAGAGGTTTTACTGGGCACCTCATGGATTTAAGAGCTGAACCCATGTGCACCCAGTTTCAATGAAAATGAGAGTCTCAGGAAGCAGAGATGAGCTGTGGATGTCAGTTTTCTTTCCTGGCAATAAAGATAATACAAGATGCTGCAAAGGAAATGAAATTTTCTATATGATGACCACAATTCCAAACCAATCTCTGCAGTTAATGAAGGGAGAGGAATTATATTCCCGGAAATCTCCACATCTATTTCTGTAGCACATTATGAAAGTGATATCACTGCCTTAGGGCCAGGATGATGATCAGTTCACCCACTTTTAACAATTTGCTGCTTTTACCATGTGCATTTTCAATGGACTGTGAAAACACACAGAGCAGAGCCAGCTACTGCAGATAAGTGTATTTCTGGAGAAGGGACATCTGGAATTACTGAAGGGGGAATCTGCTGCACTTCAGTTTGTTGGCTCAGCCCGCTGATCAATGCTTCCAGGTTTGGGGGGAGCTCTCTGAGCATGAAGAAATCACGGAAAAGGTGCAGGCTGCCAATTCAGTGAGCAGCACTGGCACAGCCTCACTGAAGGGCAGCCTTACAGAAGCCTGTGGTCTTGTTTGGGTGTCACAAATAGCCAGTGATTCAAAACAGCTTAATTCGAGGGAAGGGAAGAGTAAAAAGAGGGAAATCTGTGGTTTCCAAACCAAGCAATAAAACGTTTGGTACAGAGTCTGAGCACTCAGCAGTTTTTCATTTATTCTTCGTGAACTGCAGCTCCAGAAAGCACTTGGGAGCTTCCCCTACTAACTCTATTTGCTGTGGTCACCTCTTTTAGCTGAAAGGACATCTGGATTTTCTAAATCACTCAAACCATGGAGGTGCTTTTTGGCAATGCTCTCTTCCTCTGCAGCCAATTTTATCATTCTTCTCATGCTCCCTTCCCCATACAGGAAAAGCTGCACACTCTCAGTCCTTCTGCAGCACTGGGACATAATCACTGCTTGTGCTTTATTAACACTTGTTGCATGATGCCTCACACTGCAGCTCCTCTCAACATCCAGGATCACACAGAAAACAGGGACAGTAACTTGCCTAAGCTTGTTTGGAGCAAAGCTAAGAACTCACAAATGAGGTAAATTGTTCTAAAATACTTTTTTTCCCATTACTTTACCTATCCCAAAATAGAGTCTTTCTCTTTTATGTAAAAATACTTATGAGAATTATCTCATCTGGAACTTGACTGTGCATCATTAGCCATTTTGCTGGCAACTATCAGCTTCTCTGAGCATTAACTCATGTCCTTGTGTTCTCATGACCAATGACACCTATATTTCATTGCTAATTGTGATTCATTATTCAGAATTTAATATTCACAGCTAA
Organism: Vireo altiloquus; assembly: GCA_013396875.1. NCBI lineage: Eukaryota > Metazoa > Chordata > Aves > Passeriformes > Vireonidae > Vireo > Vireo altiloquus. The sequence goes on from VZRF01007588.1 coordinate 13,532, forward strand.
CTATTTATGCCCTTCTCTCCATCTGATTAGCAAGTGATTTACACTATTTGTTCACATAATATCAGAGTATTTTTTTATTGATCTACTCTTTGTTCCAATTTTGATAGACACAACTCTATTTATTAAAAGAGTAATTTCAACAGAAGTTATTAGAACAAAATAGTTTTGAATTTATGAACACAGCTATGCTAATAGTTATTTCTGAGAAAATATGGATATAGAAGCAGAAACTGAGATAATAACATATAAACCCAGCTAATAACATATTAGCATCATTTCAAAGCTAATTCATACAATTTAAATCCTAAAATTTATAATCAATGTCTCAACAGCAGTGTAAAGACCAACCTATTTATGAAAGGACAGAAACAACCACTTTATTTTAGAGCTGTTACTGCTTTACCTTAGAGAGCAGCCCCTGAATGTGCTTCAGTTCACTGTTTGCCTTCAGCAGCTCTTGTTTCAGCTCAGTGCAAGAGGCTTCTAACTGAGCCTTTTCTGCATGGGCTACTTTGAGCATCTCCTGCACCTCAGAATTCTCAGAGGTGCAGCCCATCACGTTGATTTCTGCAGCCTTTTGTTTCTCATTCTCTAGCTGAGTTTTGAGAGAGCCATTCTCTATTTTCAGACCTTCCAAGGCAATTTTACAGTCCTCCAGACTTTTTGTCATGGTGCTGTTGCTCTGCTGTTCCACTTCTAGAAGTTTAAGCAGCTTCTCATTTTCTTCTCTCAGGCTTTTTATCACCTGCTGGGCATCCTGATGCTCCCTTTCCAAGCTTCGCAGGCTGCTGGTTAACTGTTGTTGAATGTTGAGCAGTTTCTCTCTTTCAAATTGTGCTTTTTCAAGAACTTCTGCACATTTCTGTTCCAGTTCGAGGACCTTCTCCTCTTGAGCTTCGTTCTTGGATCTCTCTTGGAGAAGAGTCATGAGCTTCTCATTTTCCTGGCTCAGCTGCTCGGCTCTATCTCTGTGCTGACGGAAGGAAGTCTCCAGGAGAGCTTTCTCTTCCACCAGCTTCTCATTTTCTGTTGTCAGCTCCTGCACCATTTGCTGCTGATCCGACAGCTCCTGCAAAGTGGCCTGCAGTTCTTCTGCCGTGCTGTGGTGATTCTCCTCCATCTTCTGTATCCTCTCCGTAAGAGATGCAACAGAGAGGTCACTGATGTTGTTTGGAGAACTTCCCGCAGTGGAGCACTTGGAGCCTTTGAAGTGGTTGCTGCTGGCGGATGTTGGCCTGGAAGGTACATCTGCTATGTGCTCAAAGTCGGAGGCATCGGGCGACAGGGAGGCTTTGGTGACATCGCTGCTGGAAGAACCGGAATTGCGCAGGGCACCTCCGTTCACGTGCTGCCTGTGCTCCTCCGCTTCGCCCCTCGACACGGCCTTGGACGGGCTCCCAAAACTGGACTCTTGGGTGGTTGGGGTTGGGAGGCTGCTGTCGCCTCCACTGCTTGTGGTCGTGTCCGAGAGAGGAGAGTTCTCCAGATAAAGCAATTTCTCTTTCAAAGCACGGTTTTCTTCTCCCAGGCTAGCAAGCTCTTTTTGGAAAGTCCTGTTTTTTTCCTGAAGGGTCCTTATTAACGGATCTATGTCAACAGGTGATACAGTGTCTAAATTTTGGTTGGAAGCACCCATTCCTTCAGCGTTGAGTGACCCTTTCTCTTTGCATTTCTTCAACTCACAACGAAGTTTGGTAATTTCCGAATCTTTCGTCTTTGCTTCTGCCAGGAGTTCTTTAACCTGAGATTCCAGAACAGCCTTGTCACCAGTTTCATTCTCTTGCTTGGACTTGCTGGTGGGGCGCACGTGCTTGGTAGGAGTTGGTGCACCAGAAGAGGTGGGGCTGGGCTGGGATTTCCTGGTGTTGGCCTGACCACGCAGCACAGCTCTCTCCCTGGACACGGACGAGGACAACTCCCGGGGTGCTGGGATCCCCGTGCGCTTCGCAGCCGAAATGGTTCCTTCAAAAACAAGGCACAAAGTAAATTTGAGTTAGCATGAGGAAAACAAGTCTCACAACAACAATGCTGGAGCCCAGAGCAGCCCTGGAAAAAAACACCTGAGTGTTTGAATAGGTTTAGTCATGACTGACTGTGCGGATTCATGTTTCAAAGGCTTGTATTATTCTGCATTTCTTCCTTTCCCACCCCCTGCAAAGGAACACAGCCCGGTGAACTTTTTCCCAGTGTAATAATATAATACGTAAATGCTGCAATACATGAACTACAACCCTGTATTAATTATATTGATGGAAAGATATAAGGACATTAATTATTTGAAAGTAAAAGTTCTTCACACTACTTTATGAAATGTTGAATCTAATCCTAAGAATTTCTGGGGAAAAAGCCAGTAACTTAAGAAAAGATATTGTCTTTGAAAAAAATGTATTTTTATCACACACAAAACTATTTGCATTATTCTCTATTTAGGCAGACCACCACAAAAGGAGGACTGAAACATTTATGCTGAGCACAGATTCCAGTGAAATACAAACTATTCTGCCACTTCCAACACTAAGACAATTGTGTTGCTGCAGCTTCTTGCAAAGACGGATGAGAGATTTTCCATGTTATAAATTCTCATCCTCTTATGGAAGAAGAGCAAAAGGAGGTTAGAGAGTTGATGCTGTTCTCTTTGGCTGTTGGCTGGGTTTTTTCCCCACCAACCAACAATGCAAAGCATTATGTGATTACAAGGGAAATGAAGTTTATGAGTTGTTGATTTTCATCTTTCAAAGCTCTCTCTAAATACAAGACCCCAGGCACTGAAGGAACAATATAAGATATCTGAACCACGGAAGTTGTAACAAGTTGGTTAAAGAAAAGGAGCTGGGTCAAAGGGTAGGTATGACATGCCACTGCAAGTGACAACACTGTGAATTTAAGAAAATCCTTCTTTCAGGACCTTATTCAAAAGGAAAAGCCCTAAAGTACAGGACCATCAAATGTGGGAATATGGCACAATGAGGAGATGTTGTCCAATGTAGCCACATAAACAGGACACAAGAGTGAGTTATGCAAACAGAAAGGGCTAGTGAGCCAGTGTTTGCAATAAAAACAAGTTCCAGAAGGACTCTGGGGGGAAATCCTAGAATGAATTCCATCTCCCCACATTCGGGAGGCTCTTTGCTGACACACATGTGCAGCACTCACAGAAAATCAAAGGGTATTAAGAGCCAAGGGGGAGCAGACTCCCGGCCTTACACAGCAACCTCATCGCCCTCCCACAGCCTGCGCGGCGCAGGGCACGGAAGGGTTAACATTAACACTGCCCCGTTTGCTCAGCATCTCTTCTGAAGAATGCACTGGGTTTATAAAGCCCACACAAACAGGAGCCCCTCCTCCTCCCCCCCAAACACACACACTCTGCAGCAGCACAATAAACACCCCGAGACAAAGAGCAGCTGAAGAAAAGCCCCCTGAACCCGGCACAGCGCTGGCAGGAGAGCACAGAGAGCCTCTGTCATAGCAGGGGCACGGTGAGGCCAGAGACAAAGGCTCCAGTGTTTTTGGGAAGAGATACAGGGATAGCCAGGCCCACACAGCTTCATTCAGTCACCTACAGCTGGAGGGGACAGCACAGCTCCGGGATCTCCGGTGGAAAGCACCACGCAAGCGGAGATGGGAATTCTCCCTCTTGTCAGAGCCGGAGGCCCTCTGGCTCATGGATCATCCTATTTCCAACCCACAGAGTGCCAGGACCTGGCACCCACCCGTAAAACGTACTCAGAGTGAGCTCAGCACTCGAGCAAAGCTCAAAAACTGAAAGGGTCGTGATGTGATGTGACTTCCAGCAGAGATATCCCAGCTCAGCACAGCCCTGCTCGGGCACAGGTGAACCCCAGGTGTCCAGTTGGGAGCATCTTGAATGCATCTTGACCATGGAACAGGATGAGTGTCCAGCATACAGAAGCAGTTTCCACACAAGCTGTAACCCTCCTACAGTTTTAAGATGTAAAATCCACATTACAAATGGTCAGAGACATTCCTGAATGGAGCCTAAGGGGTGATTTAAAGCCTTCTCTACGTCCTGGGCTTTTATTCTATCTGAGAGGGTTTTCTACCCTTCACACAAAATTTTATGACAAAGCAAGTACTCTGAAAAACTTTTTTAATGCCCAAACCAGTTCAATAACATGACTGTCAAGTGGTCAGTACATGACTACGCAGTATTCTATAAATAGTGGGCGGTATTCTGTACATGACAAGAAATAGTGAGGCAATTACACATTAGTACAAATTGCTTGGCACTAAGGAAACCACCTTTTCCTGGGAGATATGCAGCACTTGTAGCGATGCCAGCGGGTTTCTAATCACCACCAGATGACAAATGCAACATGATCCTGAGCAATGGAAGGCATATACATAAGGATAACAATTAAAGATATTTAACTGGGATTATCTGTACTCCACCAGTTTGCCAACCAGTGCAAGCTTTGAGCTTACTCAATGTGCCTCATGTTTTGCAAGACTCCACGCTCTGCTGACTTGTTCTGTCATAAATCACAAAGCATTTGCTATCCATCAATAACCATTAACCAACCTGTTTTTTTCATGATGTAGAAAGACTTATAAATTCTCCTCACTCCACAAGCACCACACAATGCTAAAAAGTCACACGAAGCCCAGAAAAAAAACAGTTCTATGTGCCTGTGTTGATCACAAAACACCAAATCAAGTATAAACACTACTTTAGAGTCTATTTTATGGGCAACCCCCCTCTGACTGACCTTGGAATTGAGCAGTGTAGCAGTTGCCAATGACTGCCAACCCCACAGCCTGAGGCTCCGTAGGCAGGAGCTGCTTTTAGGGCTGTGCAAGTCCCCCTGGTGACCCTGATTAACTGGCCCCCGGTGTGGTGATGGGCTGGGGGAGACTCCAGACAGACACCCCCAGGCTGCTGAACCCAATACAGCCCTGACTTATGCTGCTGCTTTTAGGGGGCTGCAGTCACGCAGAACTTCACTGCTGGTTTTGAGCAGGGAAGAGGAAAACAACCAGCCCTGAATCTCAGTGGAGGTCACCTCATCACCATGTTCCTCACCTGGGTGCCCAGGAAGAGCTTCTCCATTTTCAGCTGTACTTTTCAGGTGTGAGGCATTAAACCATAACAATAGGTAGAGTTTATAATTTGTCAAGTGCTTTAAAATTAACAGCTATTTAACTCAAATCCTCTGAAACACATAATTAAGTTTAGGTTACAGGACAGGGAAGCAGAGAGAAATGAAGCACCTTACCCAAGGTCACACTAAATCAGGATTAAGACCAGGGCTCATGCCCTGCTGTGCAGCTCTTCATGCACCACTTGCTGCCAGGGAGAGCTCCCTGACTTCCCACTGGTGTCAAAAGCCAAAGTATCACTTTAATGAGATAAAAGTTGACCCCTAGAGATGATCTTTCAACATTTTAATCCCATTTTCAACACAACTACAATGTTTCTCACAGAAGGATCAGGATTACTCTTCAGTTTTTCCACATTATGATCTATTTTTGATCTGAGCTCTCAGCAGCTTCCACAGGGACATCCATAACCAGGAGAAAATGGACTATGGAATGGATGAAAACATTTCCCAATCCTCCAAGGTGAAGCACACAGGATTCTTGACCAGAAGTAACATGCAGAGCCAATGTAATTACTGAGATAGCAGGGTAAGGGGGAGTAGGAGGCAAACATTTTACCAGTCACAGGGGGACACGTGTGACACTTTGGAATGAAGATTCAATACATTTTTATCTGCCTTTACATTCCATGTGCTCTGAGATAGCACATATCACTGTAGTAAAGCACCAGCCTTGAATTTACATTTATTTTCCTTGACCCTTAATTATACTAACAGTTCAAACACCTGCTTCCCCACTCCCAAGGCAGAGGAATAATTTCACTTGGGAAGTGACAATATTTGACTACATAAACACCTTTGAAAATGTTCTAATTTCTGCCTTGAATTTATTTTTTAGAACTGGAGTCAATACAAAATTATTTGCCTCTGGCCTTTGTCCCATTTGTGTCCCACAACCTGCCCTTTTCTTAATCCTTCCCTCCATCAACATATTAATAACCCAAAGGTTAATGCCATGGCCTTCTGCTGTTCCACAGTGGAGTTAACAGGGAATGTTCCATTTAGTACCTTATTCCTCAATTTTAATCCTGTCATCTCTTTAAGCAAACAACAATAAAACCACATTTTTTTCCTTCAACATGTGCAATATTCTACATCAGTAATTCATTGCACCATAGTTTAAGTAGGTACTAAGCCTCCTGCACGCAGAGCCCATCTATGTAATTTAAGCACTGATCATGGAGTCATCTCACAAAGCATTTCAGTCATGTAAGACTAAAGCACGGAGGCAGATGCAGCTCTGGTGTGATGTTTTTAAACAATGGATACCTTATTTGAATTGCAAGGGCAGGATAACTAACAAGAAATAAAAGAAAGCTATTCATAGCACACTGCGATGTTCGAGTCATACATTTCAGAAAGGCAAACTGTTGCCTGCAGACAAGTTTGTCCTCTCATGAGGGATGTTACAGCTTTCTCATTCCAGCTCCTGCTCTTGCAACAGATCAGCAATTTCACTGTCCCATGTCCGTCATCCCTAAATCCACCTCAGAAAGGACAGCACAGCAAGAGATTGCAACAAGAAATTCAGGACTAACTCACAGCCTCCCTGGCAACAGAAGACTGGGCTGGTTCTGTCATTCTGGAATTCTGTTCTCACATGCCAGGTTGTTTTAATAAAATTTCCCATCTGATCAGAACTCCCAAGCCTCAAAGTGATTCCTTGAGGGAAAGGTCAGTCTAAATCAAGTGGGCTGGAAGCATTTAGCACCATGGCTAAGTAAAGGGAATATTAACAGCCCACGCTTGTACAGCAAATAAAAAGAATTATTAAACTACCCCACACACTTTTACTTCACTCTAGCACTTGTGGTTTAGCTGAAATAAGTCCTTCCTATCAATTCTGGCTTTCAGCTCACCCTCTGGTTGTGACTTCAGTAGATCCTGGACTCTGCACGAGAATTCTTCCTCAGGCTTTGCCAGGGTGTGCCAAGGATCCAGAGCAGCACCAGGAACACACAGCGACAGCCAGGGAAGGCAAGCAGCATCCTGTGCTCAGCCTTGCCTGGGAAAGGTCCTGCCACCACTTTTACTTTCTCAATAAAACAAACCTGGGTCACAGCAGCATCTTAATTCCACCTGGTTTATGACACCTGGTCTAGGATACCAAAATACAGCTGTCTAATGCCATTTCAGATGACCTTTAGGTGTATTTAAAACACCTTCACTGCACTGAAAGATTTGACAGCACCTGAGGGAGATCTGTCCCCTGCTCCAGAGGCAGACAGAGTAACTGGGATGTCTGAAGACACCTTAGGTGCCACGAGACACTGAACTGAACAGTCAGACTTTCACGACAGATTTACAAACTGATGCTAGAAGGCAGATAACAGCAGCTTCTTTTTGCTACATTCAGAATTCCTCCAGTACCCAAGTACCCTTTAGCTGATTTCCAGCTACACAGTGAACAATTTAACACAATGGATTAATATGGGATGCTACATCATCGATCTGAATTGAGTCACAGCCAAGTCACAAAAACTGGCATTAGTTTGGAGTCACCACTCTCTGTTGACTCCCTGTGATAGAGCAGCACATGTTCCAGGGAGCCTGGATGTGTTTTCTGACTTCTTTTGTCAACTAAAGTTTCCAAGAACCTAATTAACTTGGTGTTTAAAATCCATTTTTCAAAATTGGATAAGCCACTAAGACCTCAAAGCTTAACTGAAAGCCCAGGGGACTTGGCAGATCCCTTTCACTCTGTTCCAGCATTGATCCTGAGATTGATACTGAGACTGATTAAGAGTCAGTGAGGGATGTCCTTTGGGAAATGGTGACTGTACAGCACAGAGGGAGGATTGCTGTACACTTGACTCCTTCAAAGTATTTTTTCATTAAAAGGTTTCAGCATACATCTGTTTTATTGGAACACCCTATTTTCCCCTGCCTTTTTTCCCCCTCCCTTTGTTTAAAGCAAATAAAACAGTTAAAAAACAACTTCCCTGCTGACCAGAGATCTCCTGATATCCTAATTAACAGGAAACACACTGACACATTTCATGGTGGCATGAGGAAAAGCAAACATTGAGAAGTAGGGCAGATATAACAGCAGCCCTTACCTGCACTGCTGGGCTACTTCATACCTAGCCTAGAGAGACAAAAATCCCTGCACACGTTCTGCCACACTGCTTAATGCCCCTGTTCTTAAACCTCTGGGAATGGTAAGACAGCTTGCCAACAAATACTTTAGGGATGCACACAACTAAATCAAGCCACGAGGAAGATCTGAATCAGTCCTGAGAGCTTCTTGGGGCTGGATGCAAAAGGCTGGATTTTCAGACACCAACCAGCACCTACTAATATTTTCAAAACTGCTTAAGCTGTTTGGAACTTCATATTTGAGAGTGAAATGGCTGAAACTTCTGCTCCACTATCGGCTTAGGCAAAAGTCAGGATAAAGAATGACACCATTGTACTGTGGCAAACTATCACGGCTTGATCTGCTTGGAACACAAAGGGAATGAGCTGAACGGGATCGCTGTCAGCATTCTTCATGACAACAGCACTGGATACTCCTTCGGATAATCCCCAAAAACTCAGAGGAGCACACCATTTTCCATCTCTTTTAGGGTTGTCCTGCAGAAAGACAATGCTCTCTGCTACCTGGTCTTTACGCAGCAGCAAACAAAGCAAACCAAGGCTTGGCCAGTCACGGTGGTTCAGAATTCATGAGTCTGTTTGCAGAGCGTTAGTCACAGAGCCAACACCTTCACAGGTCAGCAACTCCTTGGGAAGGTTCACTTGTACTCCACCTAGCTTTAAAAAGAGACAGGGAGATGGCTCCAGAACAACAACTGTGGTTTTGATAATCTGGCACTAGTTATATATAGAAGCTTCTGCTCAAATAGGGCCTTTTACTCACTTAGCAAACACAGACTAAGAGTAATTAAAACATTAACTTTTTTTCTGAATCATTTTAATGGCCTGTTGGACAGTCTGGCCTCCCTGATTGCACTGTCTGTGGAACAGGCACAATATGCAACAGGAGGAAAGAGCTAAAAGGCTTAATGCAAAGATTTTGATCTATGTAATCATTGTGGAGAGTGCAGGAAAGCAACTCAGGTACTGATATTTGAGATGGAGGAAAAGAGCAAGAGACCAAAAAGAAATAAAAATTATATTACAAAGTATTAGGGAACAACAGATGACTGTACTGAAAAGCTACACTAGCAAAGAAAAAGCAAAAGCAGCAATAAGCATCTTGATTTGAGTAACTCCTAATTTAACACTACAGAGACCCCTGACATTTGAGCTGAACACTTGGTAAAGGTCGGCTGATTTTTTTAGTTAGAAATATGAGTCTAGAGATATGGAGCGCAAAAAGCACACAAGAAAAGGCACTTTTGGTAACTTAAAGAGTAAGTCACAACAAAACTACTTGTCAATGGTTTAAATCTGCAGATGAACTATTGGTAGGACATTCTTTTCAAGGGTGGCCACCACAAGAGACTCTCCCATGGCAGGAATGTAAACCAATAGTAGAGACGACCTTATAGTTGAAGCATCTTAATTTAGTTCAAATTTTAGCATCTAAACAAGTACTGAGAATCCAGAAAAGCCCCCAGAAAGTTTAATAGAGGTTTTAGAAGAGGAAAACGTCTGCTGCACAATTAAGGAAATGATCACACACATTTTATTTTCAGCTTGTTGGATTCACCTGATCAATAACTCTTTCATCTTGCCCTTGCACAGAAAGTCACATTTAATTCTTACAGAAAAGTGTTAAAAGGAAAATAGAAAAAGATCAGCTCTACTCAGTATCTGGTGGTTCCAAGCTCAGCACAGCCACAAGAACTGAATTTCAAGTTCACTTTGTCACAGATCAATTCTATTACAGTGGAAACAAGGTCGCATTCAGAAGGTAAATGAGACGAGATCTGATCAAAACCCTGTTCACAAAGTCTCATTGTGAATTTCAGCTGACTTTCTTTGCTCTTTATAGGCCTGTTCACATACAATTCCTCTCTGAATAACAGCAAGAGTAGTTAAAATCTCTTTACCCTGAGAGTCTTGCCAGTGTCCACACAAAAGAGTCCCTCTGAACATTTCTGATGCTATTTACTTGAGTTTCCTGGAAGTTTTTAAAGTCCCAGTTGAAAACTCAAGCCTGGATATCCCAGGTTTTGAAGAAAATTTTACACTCAGAAGTACAAAAGTAGTGCAGGCTCTACTGTAAGAGGGAACTTTTGCTCCCAAATCTCAGGACCAAAGACACATCTGCAAAGTGCATTGGTCGAACCAAGAGACAAGAATTGCTCTGTGCATGCCCAGTCTTTGATCTCACAAACACAAACCCCTCTCTCCATTCTGCTCAAGAGCCAAGGAGCATCCAAGGGGCTCCATCCACTGTTCCAGAAGGCTCTGACACCAGGAGAATCCTGAGGGTGCTGCTGTGTTCAGCCCCAAAGTGAGGATACAAACCCACATTGCCAACGTGGGTGCAGGTCACAAGTGGGATGGAATCTACCCCCGAGCTGCTTTGGATTTCTGGAGTACCCAGCAACCTGGCATAACAAACACTGAGCCACCCAAAGCAAATGTTCAGGGAAACTCTATATCCTCCACTTGCTGGAATATCCCTATGGGAAACTCAACACTACTTTTTTTGGAACTGTTAATACCGCCGGGCCTGCCAAAAACTTTAGTCACCTACAAGTTGTACCCCCTTGTCTACCCCCCACAAAAGAATGACTGAAACTTTCAATGTGTAGCATTATCTCAAAATTAATCTGGTGAAAGTTACAGAAGTAGAGAATTTCCCCTTTTTAAAATGAAAAGGTTTTAATGCAAATTTGTAATTTCCACAACCATCACAGCTCATTATTAATAAAATACATAATTTTTATATTCCTTGACTCTATATACTCGTGACATTAGCACACAAAAATTATTGGGATTTCCTGATTTTGTTTGTTCTGGAACATTTCCTGCCTGTGCACCTGTAAAAACAAGATAGGACCAGGTAGAATTGTCTCATACCTACAGCAAAATCAACTTTAAGCCAAACTCTATTCTGGTGGGTTTTAAGATAACAACTCTTAAAAAAATCTGAGAAAAACACTGATAAATGTGAATTTTTCTGTAAAGAGGGACAAAATCACTGCTGTTTCACTGAAATGAGAGATTTTCTGTTTGAACTGGTTCCAGTCAAAGTTTGGAGTTTCCTTTGTTTTCCTACCTGTTAGTTCTCAGGCTTCTGCTGCCCAGAGGAAGTTCAGCAACTGCCATGGGGAACATCCCTGGAACATCCCCAAGAATGTGCTCTTCAGAAAATGCAGGGATTTGCTCCAAGATAAAGCAGAGAATTTGTCAACTCTTATGGCTGTACTAGGAATATTCCTGAGATAAATGACTACTGGCTAGAGTAAGAATCCCAGGACTTTCCTTGATTCTAGCTTGCAGACAAGGAGATAATTCTCCTCAGCAGCTTCCCAGCTAATCTAGCCCAGAAGTTCTTCACTCAGCCATTGCTAGGTTAACAGTGGTGATAAAACATCTGCACTTCCATTTCTGGAAAATACAATTATAAGGGATAAAATACCAGTGTTGAGTGTTTCGAGCAGTACAGGAAATTCAAAAGCAAACAAAACTAACCAGCCCTAAGTCTAACCATACCAACTCACTTAAGAGCGGCCATCAGTAGATGTGTTTCTCCAAGCACAGTGGTTTTTACAACTGAATGTGATCTCAAGTTCATGAAGGAGTTTCCTAAAGCCTCCTGCCCCAAGAATCCAATTGGAAGGAAAAGTGAAAAGAACTCTGCTCCTCCCAGACACGTCAGGTGCTGCAGATCACTCCTCTAACCATCAAAATCTACCTGACACCTCTCCACAAGCACAAAGCATAACCAAACATAGATTTTAAGAGGGAAATGCTTAATAACAATATTTTCACAATTAGAAGGGTCATTTACTGAACCTTTAACTGTTCAGGAGGCCATGCTATGGACTGAATCATGGAACTGACAGAGATACCTGCATGGGGCTTTGTCACCCTTTTGCTTGCTTTGTTAAAGGTGAGACCTGCTCTAATTCACTGTCCTTCCCACTGAGGGAGCAGAATCACCACAGGGGAAAAGAGAAATTGAAAATGTCTCTCCAAGCACTGCTGTGGAGTGCTTTGTGTCAGGAATTCATGATCCCAACCCTTCAGTTCAGCTGCCCCACACTTGGCCAAAAGGCCAGTGCTGACCGAGCCAAAAAAACTTCTTTCCTCAAGAATTCCCAAACCCTGCTAATCCGGAAAGACTGGGGGGGGGAAAGGGATCAAAAATGGAAACATGAAAAGAGGTTCCTCCTCCTTCTCTAAAAGGGCAGAACTTAAAAGCTACAGACTTTTTAAATTGTTTGCTTAATGCTTAATAAAACCAGTTTGCATGGCATTGGTGTTACAACTGCCTTTTGTTTACTGAAATGTGATGACCACATCATAAACCCAATTTTATTGTCATTTCCAGCCTGCTTCTCTGAGGGGGTGGGGACAGAACTCTAATTTAGTCTCCAGAGCTCATCCAGAGCTTCAGCTCAGCCCAGCACAGCACTAAGGGAGCTGGAACAGCCAATACTGGGAACTGGGCTGAAATCAAACTATCAACACAGGATGAGACACATCAGGAAAAGAAATGAGACAGAAGGGGAGAGGAGAAAGCTCATAACATAATGAGATGTTTATCTATAAAACATTGCCCACTTCAAAGCAGGAAGAGCTTCAACTCCTTGGTTAAAAAAAAAAAAAAAGAGCTTTTAATTAAAAAGATCAGTCAAAGATTTTCCACAGTCAAGCAGCCTCAAAGAAACTATCTGTGGAGGAGGTTGAGAGTCATTTTTAACATGATTAGTCCATTCTTCAAACTCAACAAGGTTTTATGAAAGCATTTCTCAAGATCTAGAAAATAAGGACTGTGGAAATATCCTCAGCCCCTCAAAGAGGGGCTCCTCCCTTCTGACACCTCCATCCTCATCAGCTTTTGCTCTGGAAAAGCCTGGAAAAATGCTATGAGAGCTCTGTGCCTCCCACCTCATGGCAAAATAGATAGTAATCCTAGGACCCATGGCTTGGGGTTAAGCAAAGTTACTGCCATGGACTTCAGGAGGCCTGACTTGAAATAGTTCTGTACACTGCTCTGGTCAGCTCAAAACAGGCTGTACTGAGCACAGAGCCTTCCATTAGACAAAGGCTGAAAAGCCTTTGAAGGTTTAAATGAATTGCAGCACTTTTCTGGAATGCTCTTTCCATTCAAGGAATGTTTCCAGACGGGGATGGACATGACACCACCACCTTATCCCCTCCCAGCATTACAGCTCACACTACCTGCTCTGGGGAACAAGACTTCGAATCATTTCCATTTGAATTTTTTAATGCTTTTTCTTTTCTGATAAAAACCCCCAGGATTTTGACAATTTAGCTTTAAATAAGTAAAATGCAACATGTTCTCTACAGGTTGAAGTTTAGTAACTATTCCACATTATTGCAGGTAGACAACACCAGGGCTATTGCACTCTGGAGGAGCTTTCTGAGCAGAGAATACCCTGGAATGACTCCTGTTCATGGAATCTCAGTCTCATCTCCACGTACCAGCTGTTAATTATGACTAATGAACCTTATGCTGAGTTGGTTCTGTTCTGCACAAGCACAGGGAATTACCTCTGTTTTATTTCAGGAATCATAACCATTTTTGTCTGTGAGAGTAAGCATTCAGTTATACTTTCAAAGATCTTTCCCGTATTGCAGAGAACTCAGTTCCTGCCAACAAATTCATCATTATCCACACCCTTGTGGAAACAACCCCTACAAAAGTGATTATATGAGCATAATTATTTGGTATCACAAGGATTTCTACATCTTCAGTATAAATGCTGCAATGGCAAAATGCAAAAGACCTTTAGGGTGTAAAAATTACAAAAGAATATCCTCCAGATGCAGGAAGAAGCCAGCTTTGCATTCTATGTTGTTCAGACTAATTAAAACAGCTTTCTATACTTCGTATGGGATGGGATTCCTTAATTCAGTTGGGGAAGAAAGAGAAGTCATCCAACATAAGTAAAATGTGTCAAAGGATTAACTGCACCCTGTCCCTACAGCCATTTTCATTCCATACATTAATAAATATGATTCCATTGAAGTTGCTGGTAAAATCCTTGCTTGCCTGAGTAGCAATGATTTTTAACACTTAGCACCAAAGCATCCATCAGGACAGGAATGTGAGAGGAACATAACTCTGCTCGTGGGATATGGACGCATTTGCTTTGCTGCTAATAGTTTTCCTAAGCAACTGAACAAACTCCAGTCAAGATACAAAACCTACAGAGCTGGTAACAAATGGAAAATATCTGTCCCTGTTTCAGCCAACACCTCCCCTGCACATGCTCAGAACTGAACCCTGCAAACTCATGCTAGCCCCGTGCTTTCCCAAGAGTGCATTTTTCCAGTGATGAATATCAAATTTGCCTGTAAGAACTTCAAATGTAAATTTTGCTGTTGGTAAAAATATAGAGCTTGTTAGCTGTGTGCTACAGAGCCTGATGAAAAGGGCAGGACGCTGCAGCTCTGATGTAATTTATAGCCTGAGAGAACTGACCGATGATCACACAGCACACAAGGACAGAGTGCTCTGCCCCAGAACATGCAATCCATATCTATTGATGCTTGTGGAAAAACATTGCATGAAATATAATAGACGGAACATTCCAAAGAGAGCTGTGAACACATCCCTACTTAGGATTACAGGAAGAAAAAAGTTGGTGCACGGAAAATCTAACAGAGTCCATTACCATCATCAGAGATTGCAGTTTTAGGTCATCTTCAATCACCATGCTCAAATTGCTTGGAGATACAGAATGGGAAAGTATCAGAAAATTATGAAAATATCAAGTAGTTGTCAATCTTTTAGTGTCAGTCTGTGAGAATCACAGAAAAATCAAATTAAGTTCTCCTCAAGCAATGCACTACAAATGAAATCAGAGAAGTACACTGCCTCAGTTTTACAATCTCATGTTGTTCTGAAAATTACATTCCCTGTGGAAATCAGATTTTATGAAGAGTAAATTAGTAAAATTGGGGAAGAATTGAAAAGAGAAAAAAGTAAGATAGATTACTTTGCCTGAAATACTGGTAGAAGGAACACAGGATTGTTTCTGAATAAACTCCTCAGTACCTCCAGGGCTCTGGCAGGTTTCAGTGGGAAGACCAAGGGGCAATACTTGCTCAAATTTCTTTGGCCAGCTCTACAACTGTAAGATCTAGAGGAGCCAAAATACAGCCCAAACAAAGCAAGCTTCTCTTTTTCTCCAAGGCCAACATTATTCCCTTCTCCTTTCACCCCTTTCCCTCTTTCAAGTCATTTAATACCAGAACCAACACAATCAAAACCATCCCCAGGCTGTTTCCCTGTCACTCTGCAGCTGTCAAGCACATTAACTAATGAAACAATCATCAAGAAAATTAGCTTTTACATTTACTATCATGTTAGATCTACCTCTGGTAGGTCCTAAAACACCACCAGCACTGGGGCAAAAGCACAGTCCAGAGCTCTGGACCCACAGGACAAGTTCTTGCTGACCAGCTCATTCAGCAGGATTCCCAGAAGCTCCCTGCCTTCATCCAAAAATGGCTTTGTTTTGCTGATGGAAATTAATCTGACACAAAATGCATAAACCACATCCTGCTGCCTGCCATGCCCTAAAAGTTGTTCTTGTAAAAGCTGTTGTCCTGCCCATGGAGAAAGTACTCCCACTCAGCACATCCTCCCAGGCAGTGCAGAAAACTGCTGGGAAGGCCCTGTAGTGTAGGAGAACTCATTGATGATCTTTTCCGTTAATTTAGCGTTCATTAGCCTTTCAACTTGGAATCAGTGGACCTCAGATTATCACTTAATGCTGCCTCAGATAATTCCAGAGGTAAGTTACTCACAGTCATGACTAAATTCCTCTAAGAGGCCAGTCCAGACTATGACAGTCTCTGTCCCCATTTCACCGGCCTGGGAGCAGAGGAGACACTGCCCCTGACTGACGTGTTTGTCAGTATTTCTGAAATGATTTCATCGTGTCAGCCCTGTCAAGTCACCTCACAAGACCAATCAACAGAGCTGGCCCTAACTGGCCTTGGAAGAAAAGCTGAATTCAAGTAAAAATTACCCTCCAGGGGAAAATAAACTTCTTCAATACCAGTTTAATCAGCAGTGTGTTACTACTCTGAAAAATGAGAGCATCTGTAAACCCCCATGCAAGAATGACTCGTGGGAGGAAGAGGTGACTAAGGAATTAAACTATCCAGTGGAGAGCAAATTGTGGTTTGTTGGCTCCACTGGGAACAAAAGGTCTATGGCTCGCTGCCCGAGCTCCAAGAGGACATGACTTGCTGTCGGTATTTCCATGAAAGCTGTTATGTGATTCATTAGCTTTGTTGGCCCCTCTCTCCTCCCTCCCTTCCCCCCAACACCATCATTAAACTCATCTGGTCTCTCGAGCTCTTGCTTGGCAGAAATGGTGTTCTGACATCCAACAGAGTTTAAATGAATGGCTCTCTCTCTCTGTCCACGTTTGGGAGAAAGGCAAATGAGGGGGACTAAAGAGAGCACCCAGAAAAGATCTGACTACACACCCCGAAAGCAACAGAAATGACAAGACCATGTATTTCTGCAATACCATTTATCTTGAAAGTCTCCTATGCTTTACACTGAAAAATCCCTTCCTCAAACCTCAAATGAAGCCACCTCTGGGCCAGGACAAAATAGACATAAGAAAACAGATCAATACTGACTCAGTGCAGGCACTGACACTTGATATTCTCATCCACGCCATGTAAGCATGTTTTACAAATAAACACAATCCCAAAAAAAGCCTAACCCTTGGATAACCCCACCCGTCACCTTGTTCCAACAAGAGAAGTTAACATTTCCCATTCAAGCGATTCTTTCACAAAAGTTTTTGTGGGTATTGAGTCATTTTTTCCACCTCTTCCCAAAGATATTAATCATCCATCACCTGCAGATGTTTAGAGGATAAACAACCCCCCCATCACCGTGTCAACCAGTGTCAAAGAATGTCAGTGCTCCTGTTCAGAAATAACAGGAGGCCTCCCTGTTTCCAAGGCAAACTATGTTTGAAAGGCTTTCTCCCAATAAATATGGTGCACTGGATAACTCTGGTTTCTTCTGTACAACTCCCAGGAAATGTTTCAGCTATTCCACAGGTGCTCTGGCCTGTGTTTGTATACACTAATGTTTCCTTTAGCTTGGGCAGCCAGCTTCAAAAGCAGAAAACTAATTCTGCTGACAAACTGCTGCAATATTCACTCTTGTTTCACATAATTTTCTACACTACTTTATAGGTGTTTTCATTCCAAAACTCCCACTGTTTTGAAAAATACGAATATTCAGAGCACCGGGGTATAACAGGAACACCAACCACTTGCAAGGAGCAGAGTTTTGGCAAACAAGTGATGCAAACTTGGGTCACACACCACAGAGTTCTCACAAACAATTAAAAAAGCTGTTTAAAGTAAGTTTTAAGTTAGAAGCTAGGAAAAGCCTATAGAATCTACCGTTATTACAAGGAATCCTCTCAAATCCTTGTTAGACACTCTCACACTCTTAGGAAGACAGATTAATTTGAGATGATACTGGGCTGTTACAGAGTCTTGTCTTCTGTTCAGAACATTCCCACTGGACACCAGCAGTGGATTTCTTTCCTCTGTCTTCCCCTCTCCACAGTCCCTTGCTCAGCCAGTCCCATTTCTTTGATTCCCCTGTATTAATTTGTTAACTTTCAACTGCTCAGCTTGGAGGCAATAATTTCCTTCCTGTTCCTGGACAGCACTGATCAGCCCACCCAGAATTTACACTTAATAGGAAAACCCATTAAAGTACATAATACTCTCGTAAATAAGTGAAAATAAGTATTTTACTTGAAATTATAACCTATACTGTAACAGGATCAGATTTTTAAAGACTTCAGAGTCCACTGGCAGCAAGAGGAGGAACAAAGCTGTCCCCAGAACCCCAAGATGGTAAGTTTGGGGTGAAAGACTTAGAGATGAGCCATAAAATGTCCAGAAAGTTTTAAGAAAACAAGATGAACCTGAACGTCATGCTCAGGGAAACAGGTCAGCTTGGTTGTCTGTCACTAAAGCTGGCTCATGAGCTAAATCAATAAAGCAACCCATTCCTGGGCTTCATCCTGGTTATTCCAAAACACAAGCTTAAGAGTACCACAGTTATTCAAGATGTTGGTGTTCCTGAATGAGATCTGAATAAGATTCACTCAAGCAGAAATAAAACTCAGAGATACTATGACATATTGCACTCTGATGTGAGAAGCAGGTTTTTGCATCCTAGCTCTCAAAAACCAACACAAACTCTGAGTTCCAAAGCCAGAGCTCTCACATACAATAAGGAATATGTTGTCAGAATTCTTTTTTTTGTCAGCAGGAATGTTCCTGACACCTTTTCATGGTCAAACATCAGCGTTTTGAACACGTAGTTCAACACAAAACACTGTTTTTCAGTCCTACTCATACCTTACGAACAGTGAGAACATTAAAACAAGACCTAGTACAGCCTACATTTAAAAACTGAGAATAGTTCAA
Source organism: Vireo altiloquus (assembly GCA_013396875.1). Lineage (NCBI taxonomy): Eukaryota > Metazoa > Chordata > Aves > Passeriformes > Vireonidae > Vireo > Vireo altiloquus. The sequence continues at coordinate 32,236 of VZRF01007588.1, forward strand.
AAACTGCTTAGGTGCAGCAGAAGTGTAACTCTTTCCTCTCCAATAAAAAAATAAATCAAGAGAAAACAAAGGATGAAAGAGATTTTTCAAACCCACAGGGGGTCTGCACACTCATTTATCATCCGTGTTAATAGCAATAAGCTGTTCAAATGGCCCTGCAAAATCAGAGTGTGTTTGCTCCAACTGATCAGAAGTTAGCAGTGTATCTCCCAGGGCCATTATCCAGCTCTCCCTTAGTTTATTATCAGTACTACCCCTCCTAAATAACATTAACACGTTTAGCTCCAGCAAAACTTCGCTAGCTGGCAGTGGCCAGCGCATTTTGGGGGCTGGGGATGTAGGCAGCCATACTTTCCAGCCTGAAGTTTAACTTTCCCTTAGGGCAGCATTTCTTCTGGTGACTGGACACCGGCAGCTTTTTGTGTTCTTCATTAGCCCAGTGATTAACATAGTGCTAGAGAGTTCTCACTACACCTCACTGCTGTTCCAGCACTCGCTGGCGGATCTATTGTGAGAGATCCCTGAGCAGCAATGCAGCCCTGGCTAACAATTCCAGAGATCAGACACATTTGTATTTGCTCTTAAAACAATACCTACATATCTACCCGAAGTCATAGAAACCCCTGATCAAGCAATAACAACTTTAATGGGATTTTGTGAATGAAATTCCCATGGCAACAGCAAGAAACAGAGTGCCAAGGAAATACAACCGATTGAGGTTTTATGTGTGTTAGAGGGTTCTGAATTCGGAAAGAAACTAAGAAATAGGCAGCAGAAATCAGTGGACCCACGGGGTTTTCCCCCTCATTCGGCATTCGAGAAACAAGCAAAATAAACCAGAAGGCAACCAAAGCAGCACTACGGCATCAGGAACAAATTAGCAGCCGAGCTGGTGTACGGTGCAGACATTTGGCACACGGGGAATGCGGTCTACCTGATACCAGCTCTCAGCTTTCTACGAAATCTGCTCCTGATTAACATGCAGAGCACTACACTTCTGAAAGGACAATGGTGGGAGACCTTCCACAAAGGCATCATTTTAAATTCTAAGGCCTGGAAAATTTCAGGCCTCAGGCCACGAACAATGGTGAAGGCTAACACAGCCAAGCTGCAGATCCTGACAAGTTCTATGTACATCACTACATCGGCTTTGGAACTTTTTAGCTGCATCATGCAGACTATGGAAAAAAAAAAAAAAAAATCTGTCAGCGAACAGGGTGCCTCCCTTGCAGGCGTTCTGTTCCAAAGGATTCCTTTCAGAAAAGCTTCCCTAAGGACCGCGCTGTGATCTCAGGTACGGAACGGCAATAAAGCGCATTTACAAGGCAAACAGCAGCAGTGTCCCCAGCAGGCTGGAAGCCACCAGCGTTAGCTGTGACAACAGCCCTGTGCCGGCTCAGCGGGCGCCGGGTTCATCCCCCGAGAACAAAACGCCATCCCCGCGGCCGCCGCCGCCCCCCGCCGCTCGCACACACCTTGCTCGTGCTCCTCCGCTCTGCCCGGCTGGTTGCCCATCTCCGGCGGCTGCCCGGCTCCTCCCGAGCTCCTTCAGGCCCCCGGCGCCCCGCTCATGCCCGGTGCCCAGCGCGGACCTGCCTCTTCCCCTGCCCCTGCCGCGCGTTTCGGCCAACTCCAGCGGGGAGCGGCGGCCAGCGCCTCGCTAGGAGCTGGCGGCAGAGCCGCGCTGCGGCCCCCGCCGAGGCAGCTGCGGCTCTGCCTCCTCCCTCATTCCAACCTCGCGCTCGGCGGGCCGGGCCGGGCTGGGCAGGGAGCGAGCGGAGCGGGGCAGCGCCGAGGGACGCCCAGCGGCCGCCGCGGGAACTGCAGCGCTCCGGCCGGGGCGCGGGGGTCGCCGCTGGAGCCGCTGTCCCCCGGGCTCCGAGCAGGGAGCGACCCTCCGGCACTGGGCTAAGCGGAGCTCCCCTGCCCTGAAACAGCCGTGGCGGAGAGGGGGAATAGCGGAGAGCCCGTTCCGGGCGATACACCAGGATATTTCTAAGCAAAACGCTGAAACGCGGCTGGGAGCGAAGGAGGGCGGAGGGACCCTCGGCAGAGACCTGAGCAGCCAAATGCCTCCAAAGCAAAGCCAACATTAATTTTCCGCAATTCCACCACCCGAAGCGTGCTTACCATGGAGAAAACAGACCCTGCCCACAGATCTAACTACACTGCTGAGCACAGCATTGACATGTCTGGGCAAGGGCAGCTCTTAACAGTCACAAAAATGAGGGGACTCAGTTTCAGAAATGCTCAGCATCTTGTGAAAACGCAGATACCCAAAGGATGCTGAAATGGAGACTGGGCTCCTCTGATAACCTGACCGTGATTGTGAGCATGAGCCCTTTCTGACAAGTCCCATCTATCAGATCTCTTCTGATATCCTCTGGGGCTTTTCCTGGGTCAGCTGAGCACTCTCAGCCTCCACTGGTGATGAGAACAGCACAGCAGGCTCACATCCCTATTATATTAAACAATATACAGGACTCAGTGAATACCATTAAAATCTATTTCTCATTATTGAAGTAAGGACGTGGTGTTTTATTCCTAAAAGTCTATTGCAGTGATTTCCAAATTTCCCCTTATGCTAATAAAACAACAATCAAACCTGACAGCCACTACTACATCTAGACCTGCAGCCACAAACAGGAGCAGATTTCATACCATATCTCTATCATCAATATTTTCGCCTGTGACTGGCACTGCAAGAGCAGCTGCATAGGACAGGCCCACTCAGAGCCTGGCCAACAGCCCATCTTTCCAAAAAATCAGGATGCTCCACACTTATGGAGCCCTGATGTACATGGGAAACAAAGATATTGAATGACTCCAGTGATCAGTTTCTATTATGTGGATAATTAACAGAATCATCTTGAGGCTTGGTTTCAACGGGGGGGTTAAAAACAAATTCAGAAATAATAACCTAATGTGTCTCCTAGGCTCAAAACAGCCTGAAAATAAAACATGGAGAATTAATCTAGTTGTGAATCCATCGCTTCAGATAAAATATCTGGGGACCACTCAATATGATAGAAGCAGAATTTTGCTAATATTTCAGTATACTAGGATGAGTTCATTGTCAGTCTTAAGCTTTCCATTGTTCTTCCTCTGACACTTTATGGATGAAGTGAAAAGTTTTCAAACAGCTGTCTGTATCTAGATGACATTAAACAATTCCTGTCTACTTGTGTCTTATGACATGTCAAACACAAACCACTTTGTTTAATGAATAAGCCATCAAAGTTCTATAAAAAGGAATCAGTGATAGTGCATTCTTTCTCTAAAAGTCATCTTATGATCTCTTAAGTCTTGTATCTTACTATGTTGGGTACTGAGCCTGCCCTTTCCAAGGTACAGATGCAACTGCTGTTGAAATGTATCTCCCACAAAGATTTTCTTCTGTTATAGACTAAAGAGTGACTTCTGCTTTTCTTCAACAGAACACACCTGAGGGGCTGCATTAGTTGAGAGAGTCTGTTGGGCTGATAAATCCTGAAGCTGAACATTTATTACTTCGTCACCTGCTTTCCATTTCTGTAATCACAAAAGGGAATAGTCTAACAAGGTCCCACTGCAGCACTGGTGCAAGCCTGGAGTAATCATAAAATGTAATCACTGAGTCAGAGCAAACACACCTGAAATCTAAGCACTGTAGAAGAGTCAGGACTGGAAGAACCAATGTTATTTTTGACAGTGGCATGAAACATAAGTCAGAACATTCTAACACCATGATAGGGAGAATGATGTCTGGCCAAAGACTTCTAGCCCATGATGAAAGGTAAAGCACAAATTTTTAAATACAGCTACAGCCTGAACAGAAAGCACAGATAAGAGATTACTGCTAATGGAGCTTGCAGCTGAAGATGAGGAAAAAGAAAAAGGAGTAACAGCAAGCACGACACAGGGACTAGGTAACAAATTAGAGCAGATGCATGGCTAAATCTTTAGGCAACCATTTGTTATCCAAACATTTTACATTACTTTCCCTTCCTCTTCAGTAATAAAGGTATAAAAATGAATGAATGAATTTCATCTCTACAAAGCAGATTAGCTGGTCTCTTCCTAAGCATGAAGCTTGACTCATCCCTTTGCACTTTGTTGAACTGCCAATAAAACTTCACAAACACTCCTTTCCTATATAGTGAGAATGGGAATTAATTACTGAAGGTGTGACATACATAATTCTTTCATCTCTCTAGTCAAATGACAGGACTTACTTGTCAGGCATAACTTTCTTTGCATCCTACTCACAACACAGCAAATGAATGAGTGTAAATTCTGTTCAAATTGTAATCCATGCTCACAAGAACAAGTGTGAAGACGCCATCAAATCTCAAATTTGCAGTGGCCAGGTAGCTGACATTCTCTCCAGAAGGCTGAGGTCTGTACAAGTTACAAATACTAATGCTGGACTAAGCTGAATGCGCCTTAAGAGTGGGCATCATGAACAACAAAGTTTACATTATCACACTCTCCTTCTTCCATTAATGCTAAAGATTTTATGAGCACCAAGTACATAAGTAGCAGGGAAAATAAATTTACAGAATTTGTGTATCATTCCTAGCGGTGGACCCCAAAGACTTTGGGATATAACATCTAGAGCTGAATCCCAGATGAGCAAAAGCTTTTTTTAACCATGCTAGAAACACATTTTTTGTAGTGAAGATACTTGGTGAGGTCACAGTTCATGGCAGAGAACCACAGCCTTCCAGGAACCCATCTGAGATGGAGCTGTCAATCCCTCCCCTCTTGCTTTACAGTATTAAAATCTGATGTAAGCCAAAAGCTGCTGAAAAAAAGAAAAACAGTGGAAAAAAAAATACTACGAGGAATGCCAAGCCCTCCCCTGATCTGCATACTTGTCAGACCAGGCCAGCTTTGCGTTCCTTTCCTGCTCCCTCCCATTCTTTAAGTGCAAACACAATGGCCCTCTGCCAAGGCATTCTGGCTGCAATGCATTTAGGCCCAGAGAATTTGTGTTAGGGATCATTTCTCTTCAAACCAGCTGAAGGAAAGCTGATAATTAACCTAGGGCAGGTAGTCAGAGCAAGGTTGTGTTGACTTTGCTGAACAACTTCAGTAATGAAGCCTGAAAAGAAATGAAAACAAGCTGAACAATCCTAGATTTGTGCTACTCCTGGAACATCCAGGCATGCTCCCCTCTCTGTTTAGGTGTCCCTAGCAAGGCTTTTGGGATCACCACAGTTCCCTTACAGCTGTAATGAATCCTCCCTATACATGTTGGCTTGAGCCAATTAACTGTCAACAATTTAATGAGTTAAGTCATTACAGCCTTCAAGATTTAGCATTTCAGTATCCCTACCACACACTGAATCCTCTTAACTGGCTCAGGTCCCAGAGGGGCTCACGTGTGCCAACAAAGTCACTCTCAGGGGAATATGTAGATAAAAGGGTCTCTTTCACAGGTGGCTTTAACAAAAAGCTGAATGCAGAATCTTAGAATGTGTTAATAAAGATTCAGCACAGGAAATGTAAATTCTGCAGTAGATTAGGACAGCAAGAAAACCGAAAAAGTACATTCTGCAGTGTTGTCAGCCCAAGTTAATTCCTACTTGTTTAATAATGCAAGATGACTGCAGCCAGCCAGTGAATGTGTCTCAAAAAGCCAGTTATCCATGACAGGATCAGGTATCAGAAATCCTACCAGACAGCCTCTAAAATGCATTGGTCTCACTAGACTCCCAGTTATCAAAGAGGAAAAAGCTGCCTGAAGAAGAGCCATGTGAAACAGTCCCCGTGCCTGACCATTTCAGGATGCACAACTACCCATGGCTTAGGGAAGAGCAAAGCTTTAAAGAACATGAAAATCAACAACATACAGGAACATTTTCAGCAAAGGCATCAGCAATCAACAACTGTATTTGCAGTCTGTGGCAAGAAAAAAAATCCTTGTAAGAGGAACTAAGAGAAACTTGACAAGCAACGGCCTTAACCTAAATCTGGAATGCCAGATTTGATCTACCTCAAATCTTGAGCTTTCCCTTTGGAGGATAGTGGGTGAAATCTTCTAAGCTGGTGCTGAAAACTCAGTCTGACTACTTGGACACCTGGAGAAATCACACACAGAGGAAACATTTTGCTCAGGAATGTCAGGGAGGTTCAGGTTCATATTTGTAGCAATATGTTAAACATCCTTGCAGGTATGTGTGTGTAGATGTCAATATGCATACCCAGCTGCATGTAGAGCTGTGCATGTAAATGCAGACACATTTCCATTGCTTTGCATGTTAAATCCCTGCAGCACTTCTTGCCAATTTGAATGACAGCCTGACAAAGCAATATTTTGAGCCTTCCTTTCCTTTTTATACCACTTTTGCAGCTAGAATCTCTTTGTAAGAAAGAATAATTATGCAAGAGCTGTGTCTTGTACCTGGAAGGGGGAGCAAAATGCAAGTGGCTTTCCAGATGAAGTTTTGAAGCATATTTACAGCTCCTGGGAAAGCCCAGATGAGCTCAGCCATTTGGTTGCAGTGAAGCCTGGTGGAACAGAACATACCGATCTCATTAGTGTCCCTCACACTTGGCACTATCGTTCACAAGAAAAATGAGACAGTAACGAGCCTGAATGCAAAGTGCAGCAACCTCTCCCAAACCTATGGCAGTGCTTTGATGTGACACATCACAAAAAGCAGGCGCTGTCAAAATCTGATGTATGGCAGAGTGAAAGGGCCCCAAGGTCAGAGAGCTGTCCTTCAAAAAAAAAATCACTTTCCTTTTTCCTGTCCTAATTGGGGTGCATTAGCATCTTATGAACTACTAAACTGTCAGATTTTTTAAAGGATTTTTTTTTTTTAAAAAAAGAAAGCTTTTATTTAAAGGATACTTCCTTGAATTTTCTGACCGTGGAGGGACTGCTTCTGGCCTGAATTAGCTTCGCATTAATCTAAATTTTTACCCCACATCAGAAAGGGGCAAACACTCACCAAGCAGGGAAATTAACTGAAAGAAGACTGTAAATTTGATAGAGTCCATACATGACTATCAAATAACAAGCTGAAAATGACAATTCTATGAACGTGCAGGAAGCTCTGAAATCTGTAGCGTGCCACAATTTCAATTTTGCTGGGAAAGAAGCATATCTAACGAGTGCAATGTGCAACAAAACCACACGCCAGTCTCCCCTCTGGAATCAGCCACAGGTGAACAAGTCTCAAGTGATATTCAAGCTTTCCCAGCACTGACACCAGTTGGTCTCATTTAGCTGAAGCCTCTCTTTTCTGAATACCAGCACTATCTACACAGAAAAGCTGCAAGCAGCTGTTTTAGAGGGAAATCAAGACTTTTCACATAAACTACAGGAAAAGCAAACAATGATGGACAAATGGAATAGTGGTATGTGCTCTACTAGCACTAGGAAGGAGTTGAAGATACACAGGTATCATATTTAGTCACTGGGACATTAATGCTGGTTCTTGGGCAGGAATGCGGATGACAAATCACAGAAAAACTCATCAAAACAGAGCCCCTCCTAATTGGAGCTGAAGATTGTTCAACCCAACATAACCTTCAGGCCCTTCTATAGCTTTCACTGATTATGCCAGATTTCTTGGTATTTTTGCTTCCCTGTTTAATTTGCTGGGTTTATTACAGCAGCCTGTGTTGCACAGCAGCCTCATTTCCAATGCTGGCAATGTTCCATTCTGGGATTAGCAGCTTTTGTCCAGGTAACCTGCAGAGTTCAGAGCCTCGACATGAGATGCTGAGGAGATAATTGAAACTCTTAATATCTTTGAGCTCCCCTCCTCTATGCTCCTGGGTTGGCACCATCTCCAGCCTTGGATGTGGATCAACTCAGCAGGAACACACAGAAAGCAACAGGCTTTTGTTATTTTGGCTGCAAACTCAGGCCAAGTATTGATTTTCCCATTTTATGCATAAAAATAAATGGTAATTTCTGATGGAGCAGGGGGTGACACAGCAGGCCATCCGTCACAGTCCTGCTGGCATCTTGGCTTCTCCCAGCCTCCAAAGATGTAACACATCCCACTGTCACTGTGGGAAGGTGTAGCACCTGTCTCCAGTTTGGGCTTTAGAGAGAACCTGAGCTTGTCAGTAAAAAACTCGAAATACTTAGGTAGGTAATAATCACATTGTTATTGACAGTTTCCTATTGTTTCTGAGGTAAAATCAAGCTGTCTAGAGAGATTTAGCCTTTATTTAGCTATAAAAAATAAGCTGATGAAGCAGCCTGAGAAAACAAAGTACAGCTATCTCTTAATTACATTTCCAGGATAACTGATGCCTCATACTGGACCTGGCAGCACTTGATATAAAAATCAATATATGTGTGAGAAATGGGAATAGCTGAAATATTCTCAGTGCTTTTGGATGATGTGTGGCTGGGCTGTGCCATGCCCACATCCTGGCTCTCTCTCCTTTCTGATGTCCAGCATAAGACTATTTTTGGTTCCTGTCCAACCTGACAGATAATAGCAGCTGTCACTGAAATCCCATCAAAGCAGCACAGGAACATGATTAAACCAGACAGCCTCTGGGGAAGTTCTCAGAAAGTGCTTGAACTGGGAGTTTGTAGGGACTGAATGACAGAACTCAGAGCAAGGATTTGGAATGACTTCCAGGCTCCATTGAGAAAGTAATTTCACCTGCCTGAACCTCAAATTTTCCATTTGCATACCAGTCCTGCCATGCAGTGCTCTTCCTGAGAGGTATATGATCACATAAGAAGCTTTGAAATTCTCTGTGAAATTGCATTTTTTAAGGTTATTTGGCTTTCAGACCTCAAAGGAGCAGAATCTGAAGTCATTGATTTCCTACAACCCTGAAGCTTAGGAGAAGAGACTCCTAGTTTCTCATGAATATACAAACTTCTCTATTTATACATTTTACATTCATTTATTTACTACATGGCTTCATAGACTGGATGGCTTTACAAGTGCATGCATTAAAATCAGTATTTTCCAATATCAGTGAACTCTTCCTCCTGTTTTACAATTTTCAGAGCTCTTTTCATCTACCGAGACATTAAAAACAATTCCAGAGCTCTGTAAGTTTGGTTTTAACAAACCCAAATGGCTACTTCAGGACAGCACATGGGAAGACATTACACTGTGGATAAGAAAGCTGAATTAAAGACATTTATTTCTCCCTGTGCATAATTTCCCACTGCCAAGGAGTTACAAAACCAAACATCACAGCACAGAACTTCCAGCCAGAATCAGTCTCCAGCTCCATTTGCTCAACTCCACTTGCCAAGGATGGATATTGGGGACTTGGCCTCACCCCCTTTAAGTTGTTTATGATTTACTGTATTAGCTCCCAACAGGGCAGACAGGGGGAGTTCCATCAATAAAAGGCTGGAATAAATAACTGAAACTCCACCAAGGGCAGCATGGAAACAGCTCTATTTAAACAACCAATCTTGAGGTCAATTATTTATTATCTGCAGCATTTGGCATGTGTTATTGCCCAAGGTCAACACACAAATGGTGGACAGTCACACCTGAAGAAGAAAGAAACCTAAGGTCTTTTATTTCCATACCTTTTTCCCTTTAATTTCTCTCACACGAGACTATAAAACCAACTGAGTATCACCAGAGTGCGGCTGGAACTAACAGAATATCATTTCAGTAAAATAATCAAATTGCTCTTTTGAGTAACAGAGAGAGCCCAACCTAGAAAGCACAAACAAGAGGGAGAAATAATGCCTGCAGTCAAGACATGAAAAGAAAACACAGAACAGATGAAGGCTGTCAAAGAAACCAAAGAAAGTGGTTTCAGAATAAATTTCTAGATTTACACATTTGGCTACATACACAAACATCTGCATTTCCCAGCTACTGGAACATTCTCACTTGGATTAGCTCCTCAGTCAGCATTGCATCTTGATCACAATCAGACTCTTTGAGATGCCATTGCAATAAAATATAGCAGCTGAAAACGTTCTCTCCTTTCCTACTTATGTTCCCTGGAACATGTTGTGCCCTCTGTCATACTCACTGTTTAGTTCTCTTAGCAACAATACACCATTTTAGTGGGACTATTGGGATTTTTTTTTTCAGTGTGACAAAGCATTCAGCTTTGTAACCTTGCTCACTAAGATCAAGCACCTTCCAGTGACCCTGACTGTGACACATTCTCAGAATACAGCTGGATTTCCAAGCACTCTTTTGAACTATGGAACCATTGTAAAAACAGACATGCAAGACACTCTGTATACACACTTATAACAGTCCCCATAAGAGCTGGGACAGTTCTCTCTAGGTTAAAAAAAAATTAGAGGGGTAGCACATACATTCTTAGTGTTTATCTACACACTTGTACTCTTTTCATTCAGCATCAATATTCCCATTTATACTTCTACAAATGCTGATGCAAAGCAATATATGAGGATATATCAAGCGATGCAATTTAAAGTGGCAAAGCAATACCCAGACATAACCTGATGTCCATAAACCATTTCAGCCTTTGTATTTAAAGCAGTCATCATCATAAATCTCCCTCCTGCAATCCCAGTTATTATAGCTGCATGCAGAAGAGGGCTCTCTATTCCAGTGCTTGTGTTTTGGTGTCTGACATACGTATTCCATTCTGGACTCCCTGCAGTGCTGTTTCCCTGGCTGCATTCCCAGGATCCTGTGCTGCATCATCTGTACAGGTTTTCTTCTCCCTGCGTGGCTCCTCCCAAGCATCATGCCTCTTTATTGGCTTGTGAATTCCAAATTCCTTTGGATATAGCTAGTCACTATTAAATTTGAGGATTTACACACTGATTAACAGCAGAATGGGGTCGGTCTTTGGGATATTATGAAACATTTGTGCTGTTACAAGACACATCATTTTCTTCCAGGGGTATATAAAGGGTTTTTTTGTTTTTTTAAAGAAATCTCTCTCTGGTTAGTGACATTGTTCTGTCACACAGCCAAAACCTGCAGAGGCTATGACAAATAGGGAGGTCATGGTCAAATTTAATATGAGCTCACATTCCCTTGGAAATGCCACCAGGGAGCAGACAAAAGCAAGCATTTGCTGAGCTCCTGGGGGACAGCAGAGCGTTTGCACTGAAGCCCTTGGTATGCAGACGGTGTCGCTGCCTTTCGAAACAGGCTTAGGTTAGAAACCTATGGGAACGAGGTGATGGAGCTGAGGCTGCTGCGGGGAGCGTGCCCCGGGGTAGCTCAGGCTGCTCATGAGGATGCCCAGGGCTGGCTCTTTGTTCTCACGCCTCTGCCATGTCCCAGGAGCAGCGAGGAAACAGCTCTGCTCACTCAGTAGAGGGAGAAGAGAGAACGCTGTAGGATAAATGGGGGGAACTTCAGAGAGCAAGCTCTCCATTGCTGCACTGCTCTGGAGAAGGGGGGCTGAGTCCCCGGCTGGGTCCAGCTTAATATTTCCAGCCCCGACCCGCAGCCGGGATGGATGCAGGCCACCGGCGCCACCGCCTGGCTGCTGGGGCTGCCCAGGCTCCTAAAACCATCCAGCTTCTCCCTTTTAACTTCATTTCCCTAGCTCGTGAGGTGTAGGATGCGAGGTACAGCGTCCTGTGCTTGCGACAGCAGGAAAGGGGACTGTGATGCAGGGGGGACAGGGAGCACTCTGCTGGGACCTCTGCAAACCGAGTGACACTCGGGGCGCGGGTCACACGCTGTCCCTCCAGAAGCTTTGTGCCTACCTGTGGTGGGCTTCAGCCGACTCTCAGCAAGCTCAGAAATGGCTCCTGTTGTGATGGTCTTCTTCAGCCTGGAGACTCCCGGAGCCGCTGCTGCTCCAGGTTTTGTGAGCGTGTCCTCGCTGCTCGCCCGCTTCAGCTGCAACATAGAGGGTGGAACAGGTCAGGACCCTGAATATTCCCATCAGTTAGTTCAAAATGCAAGATTCCTTGGAAAAAATTAATATTTCCCTAAAGTAACCCCATGGGAATATTGCCTCGATAGCTGGACTACATAATAATATTTCCATAAAGTAACCCCCTGGGAATATTGCCATGATAACTGGACTACATAATTTTTGTGTTTGCTTTGCAGCGTAGGTTTTTGTGAAGTGGGTTAAGAGATTAAACACTGCTCCAACAACGAAGAATGAAAATGGGAAGGACTGTTCAAAAATGCAAATAATTAAAATGCAAGGAGAAAATAGTTTACTGGAGTAGTTACTGGAAACTGGCAACTTTTTGGGAAGGAACCTCTGGTAACACAAGTCTACTCTAAGTGTCTGCTCAAGAAACTTACGGAATACAAGCACAAGGTAAGATTCAAGGAGAAACACTAAAATTATCTTGCGTCAGCAAGCAGAAGTTGCAGTTTATCTCGGAACTCTGGTCAGCTGATTTCCCATTTGTGTGCCTCTAACGACAGCCTCTAATTAATTTCAGGAAAAATACCTAAAGCATTTTAAAACCAAAGCTTTGGAGAGTCTCCCTAGAGCAGTAGTTTTTCTTACTTCTGAGTTCATAGACACCTAAAGTGTTTTCTCAAATGAAAATCCATTTCCTTTGAAGCTGTCCAGTGACACCCGAGGGTCCCTGAACCACAGGCTGAAAACCACTGCTGGGTTAAGAGAAAAGAGAGCACACAACAAGCACTGCCCCTATTTAGTGGTTCCCGAATCTGAAAGATTTTAAGCAAAATGAAATGTTTCAACTCTAATTCCTTCTCCCTTTCATCTCCTCCTCTGACTCAGAGTCTGTGGTTTCCTGGACATGTGAGCCCATAAGTTTCAATAGCTGAAGTGTTGATGTGCTCCAGGATACCAAACAACGAACGTTTTGCCTTCTGGCAGAGGTTTTGTCAGCTCACTCTTAGGAGGAGAATGGAATAACCTGACTTTCTGACCTTTAGAGAATTCTGCAGTCTCTCTGAAGTAATTTCTTCAATGTGTTCTTTCCTATAGCAGCAACTATGGTACCTTTTTTACTCCCTTTTTTCAAGGAAGCCACTTTGATGATTTTGCATTTGCAGCTGGACGATAATTTGAAGGTATCAGCTGCCATTAGGAAGAAATCTCTCCACAATTAACACTAAATTTAACAAATCAATCGTATCAGACTTCCTCATTAGTCCCCTCCATAGCATTCCTTCAGAGATGCTGCCTCAACCACACAGCACAACCTGCCTGGAGCACCAGACTGAAACACCCTATTTATAAGTGCATCTAGGAATCTACACAGCAAGTTAAATAAATCAATCTTTTCCTTGAAAAACTATGACAATTAATGAAGTTTTAATCAAGAGGAGATATAAATGCTGTACCCTGCTATGCTCTGTTCAATAAACTTTATTACTGGAAAGTTACAACCTTGGTCTGGATTTGGGTGGCCAGGTTATTTCTGTTTGCTGGCTGCAAGGCTGTAGATGCAGCAGCATTTCAGGTGTATTACTCCATTTCCTTAAAAACATCACTTTGACAGAAGTTTCTGCGATTTTTTAAAATCTGTATAGAAAAATATGATTCAGAAAACGCATTTGTTGCATTGCAATATCTTCTGTTAATATATTTTGCCTTGAAGGGAGAAGCACAGGTTTTTAGGAATGCTGGAAATTCATTAATAAATCTCTTTGAATTTCTTTACACGTGTAACTATCAGCTGAACTAAGAATTTGCCATTTGTTTTTCTCCATCTTCAAAGTTTAGGCAATTTCCTCACCCACAGAGTGTAGAGATGCAGCATCTCCCCCAGTACATGCAAAATACTTTCCTATTTCTAATGTGTAATAATCTTTCATATTTATAATGTGTTGTGTAATAATCTAATATACAACAAAATTTAAGTCTCCCTACACTTAATACAGTGGGTGTAGTAGTTTGGGGACTAAACCAAAGCTTTAACTGGAACAAGGCTGGAATGCTTGAACAGCCTCCATGGATTGATACCTTGCTGAGCCTGGATTCAAAGGCAAGGGAAGTGGAGGACTTGGATGTCTTCATTCCTGTGGAGGTGGTGGAAAGAGGTTTTCCTCTGTCAACCCCATGGCTCCCTTGCTTTGCTATTGCACTCCAAGGCCTGGCACTACTCTTCATTTTCTTCTCGATTAACTCAGTTTACAGATGCTAAAAAAAAAAGGAAAAAAAGAAAATGTTTATATGAATTTATACACTTATACAAAAATCTAAGCTGTCTTTATGTCACCTGAAAGGACAACAGAGATATCTGGCATGAGTTTAAAGGGCTGAAAAAGCCATGCTAAACTTGATTCCCCTTCTCACATACATCAAAACTCAGCCTAGAGACACCTCCAGAGCAGGAGGTTTTTCATACTTTTATTTTTCATACCAACAGGTAACATAAAACACCACAGAAGGAACATTAACTTTTTTGGGGACTGTCTAAGTCACAAAACCTCTCTCAGGCACAGCAGAACACCTCTGAATGCTGAAGCACAGTGAAAGAGTACTTGAGAAAAATTAAGTCCACAGCAATTTAAAGCAACCTTGTGATAAAAAGAAAATTACTTATTTTACTATTAGATGTAGCATCTTCAGCTGAAACAACACTCGTAGAAAGTCACGAGAAGCAAGTTTCCTCAGATGGACGAAAAATATCTTTGACTTATCAGAGTCTTCTGGAAGAGCAGCAGTCGATGTTGCCACAGTGATAAAAAGACGTTTCACAATACCAAGACTCACAAAACAGAGTAAAAACAATATCAGCTTCCCTGCAAACGAAGATCCAGATCCACTATTCCTCAGAGATAAGCTTATGCAAGAGAGAAGTCCTGCCAGGAATCAGCAAATAGATGTGATTTCCTTTTTTTGCACGTAGCTGAACACATTTCAGCTGCCAGCAGGAACAACTAGCCTGTTTCTCTCAGTAGGCTGACAGCTGCCAATTAAACAGCTCCCTCAACTCCTGGACATCTAAACCCATCCATTTGCACCAGCCATCGGCCAATCCACACCACAAGCAGAATAAAAGGATTATTTGGACATTTTTTCAAAGTCCCATCAGCCTGCTGGGCTGGGAGTGTGAGGGAGGGGAGGTGGCCTGATATCTCCTGTCCTCCCCCACTTCATATGAGCAACATTTTTCTTCTTCATTTTCCAAAATAGACACAGGATGTAGCTGTGGCTCAGCCTCGTGTAGGCAGAGGGTAACTTGCTCCTTGTCTGTTAAACAGGTAACCAGAATATCCACAGGGATCAGCCCAGTGCCTCAGCAATGTGCTCACAGAGGAAGAGTGAAGGGGACAGCAAGCCCTTGACAGAGACATCGAAACAATTTATTCCTGGCTGAGTCAGGAGAAGGGCTCTGGTCACGTTTTGCATCTCATAATTTGCTTTGTACCTGATTTCCCATTCACAAATAAGACCATTAACTCCCAGGACACAGCTCTGTCTGGGGCCAAGGTGGATTTGACAGCAGCAGCACCTTCCAGGTGCCAGCACATCTGTTCAGAGAGAGCTTCTGCACAGAGGCAAAGGCAGCGCCAAGGGCTCTGCTGCTGCTCCTCGGGAAACAAAGCCAGCGAGTGACATCGCCTCTATTTGTCCTTGGTGCCTCTTGCAGGGAGGGCTGTTTGCTCTCCCCACAGCAGTAACCTATCAGCTCCTAAATAAAGGTACAGAACAGTTACAGTTGTTGCTAAGTATAGTCATTGCCCCATTAAAATTCTTAACGCATCCAGTGAGGAGCCATCCACTGATCTCATTAAGAGTCTTTGGTGATGATGATGCTGATCGCTGTTTTAAAGCCCTGACAGATATGTAAACTACATTACAATAGATAATGTTATTTAGCATTCCCACAGCTCATGATCCACCTTAGCAAGCTTTGGTGTTTTACAGTATTTACAGACCTTAGGCTTTTTTTAAGAGGCTCTTAATCCTCTTTATATTCGCTGTATTTATATGGGTGAACAGGCAACTACACATGCAAACTCTCTTGCTGATTAGATCTCCAAATTATGCAGATTTCGGTTTTTTGCAGATCCAGTGGTTGCACATACACTGCTTTATTATACCCTCTGGTTTTCTTCAAAACTGTACCTCATATTTTCCTGCCTTAAGCTGTACAGATGCTGTCTTGATATCCAAAAGAATTTAATTTGGAGTCATCCATGACATTTTAAAGTTGCAGTGGAGTGATAGGCTCATTAGACCATGATGCTAGGAATAAAAAGGAAGAGGTACTTAAAAAAACAAAACCCAAACCACAACTCAAGAAATCCAGCCAGTAGCCTGAGGCAAACTGGCTTTTTCATGTAAAGAAAGCAGAATTATTTGCCATGCGGATTCAATAACATTTTACTGCACCAAGCAGATGAAACTAAAATTGAGAAGAAATACCTGGATTTATTAGTGTTTATTATTAGTTTTCCATGTATTTATAGGAGAACTGGCATTTGTAAAAAATGGAGTTAAGACTTCTCAGGTATTTGGCTAACCTGAATTTGCCTTGTAGATAAAGATTTCCATCTCTGAAGTGGGATTCCAAGACTTTCCACAAGCCTTATATGTACTTCAAAGGATCAAGCCAGGTTGCACACATCCTAAGCTGCTTTCATTCCTAAGTAGGTGACACATATTTGAGTTATTAGAAGTACTGCTTCAGGAGTAGTGCAAAATAAAACTACTTAAAAAAAAAAAAAAAAAAAGAAGTGAAAAAAAAAGTCCTGCTGCTCTTTGATGAGAGCAGAAAATCCATTTTCAGAGTCAGCATCAGCTTTCCCCCTCCTCCAAATGCAATTTATTGCATTACAGTGAAACAAACACAACAAAAAAGCTCCATGGAAGGTGTGAGCAGTGGGGACAATGAAAACCCTGCAGTTCAGCACCATGAAATTGTTCATGGAAGGAGCTCACAGTAGCAGGGAGCAAAAATATTGACTTAGCTATTCCAAATGTCTGCAGCCAGGCAGCAATCAGGACACGCTGCACTGGCAAGGAGGTTTCTCTAATCCTGGTGTAGAAAAGGGACATTTGTTAAAAACATCAGATCCAGCTCTTATCTATTTGTCTTAGAAGTAATTCTACTGTATTTTCACTAAATATCAGCCTTTCCTTCCACAAGGACCCAGAGAGGTTGATTTGATCTCTAGGCTACCCACAGGGAGACTTGAAAGAGAAGCAGCTTTCCACAAGAGACACAACCAAGCTGTTTCTGCACACACAGTGACAAAAATCACTTGTTTTACACCCATTCTGTGTCAATAAGTTTCAGATGAGAACTGCTTCTGTCTACTCTCATGGGAAAATTACTTGCTTTAAGCAATGCCTGGAGCTCTGTGGTTTCATTTTTCTTTTTTTTCACATTTCACAGGGAATTTTCCTTAGGAAGCAAACAGAATTACTGCCATCCTGACATTCAAAGTCTTTCTTTGGCATCAGCCAGAGCAAGGCACTCAGCTGGCCACACTAAATCCCTGTAGCATGCCCTGCTTGGAGCTGTACTCTGAAAACATCAGGAAGCAACCCCATGCTGAAATAAATGAGGATTCTGCAAAATGTAACTTCACAGCAGCAAAATTGGTCCTATTGCCAGGCACTTCCAGACTGCAGGGGTTTGGGGTTGATTTTTTAAAAATCTTTTACACCCAAAAGTGGTGTCTGAATGCACCTCTCCCCTGAAATTGGTGCTGCAAATGATAATCAGAAGGTTTACGAAAAATGTGAAGCTGGTCCTGACAGAGCTTTTTCCCTCAGTAATCCTCAGAATTCCCTGCAGACATCAGCCTTTAAAAATTCAGGCCATGCTACACACTTCATCCTTCCTTACTGGTATTTTTAAAGGATATTTGGAGTATTTTGATGTGGACTATTCTGGCAATTGGCAGAAGTTCTGCAGTCCATTTTACTTGAAATCTTACTGGTTTGTTAAAGGCTGAGAACCCAGACATTAGTCAGTCCACATGCATTTATTAAGGAAAGTCTTTAGAACCAGCCTAGAACCATTCCCATTTTATGGCGAGAAAAACTGGATTAAGAATTTATCCTAACTCAGAGGCAGTCAGCATCAGCAGAAACAACACCAGGGCTCTGGGATCCTCAGACTTGGCTGTGGATCAAAGGAGGAATTCACCAGTTCTGTGGAATAAACTTCTAGGACACAAATTCTTCTGACTATTAAAGGCTATTTTATTCTGAATAACTAAAAGGAATAGATAAGTTGATTTGAGTGATGATGAGCAATATTATTTCACAGTCAATAAACCTAGGAGTTACACTGTTAAGTAAATAAGAATTATTAGCATATCTGCAGAAATGAAATTACACAGGAAAATCCCTATTGGGGGATGGAAATTATCTGTACCCCACATACTTTAAACAATTTAGGTTTTGGTGCTCATGTCTGTGTGTCAGGACAGATACTGCAACAAGATACTTTGGAAAAAAGGAGTGAAATAAAGAATAATGAAAACTCATTACTGTATCTGGGCAGGAAAGTGCCAGATGGCAGCTTCAGGACCTGGGAATGCCCAGCAGTTCTGAAGAATGAGGCCAAAGTCCCAACTCTGCAGCTAAGGCTCTCAGAGGACACAAGTGTGACTTTGGTGGGTTAAATCCCACAGTCCCCAGTGCCATTTTCCTGTAATTCATTTACTTTTCATTGCATCCAAAGGTCAGACAATTCCAGAAGCTTTATTACACACATTCACAAATTCAAAGCATGATTTTCTTTTCCTTTTTTTTGGGTAAAATCTGCATCATGTTTCTACTATTTTCCTTCTAATCAGCTTCTGCTATTTTTAGACAAACTATCAACTGGAATATAGAAATATCTAACAAGTTCAGTAAACTGTAAAGCATTTTCTAGTGGCACGTAGGAAGCTCTATGGCAGGATAGACAGCTGGGCTAAAATAGAATTCTTTTCTGCCTTTCACATCAATTAACTTTAAACAACAACTTTTAGGCTTGACAGATGCTTCCATATGACTCATCTTGATTTCTTAACTGATATTAGGAATCAAACCAGGGGAGCTGATAGTCCAAATACAGTAATTGGTAACTTGGAGATAGATGGCATGAACAAAAATCCATTTGGAAATAAGATCAGGCTAACAAATAAAAACAAACTCCTTACTCTTTCGGTCACCTTTAGCAGCTTTCCTCAGGCATCTGCTCCTTTAATCTCAGTTGTATTTCTGTTTCTATCCATTCTCTCTTTGCTTTAATTTCTATTACCTTGCTTTTGGTGTATTTCAGGCTCTCAGTGCAACCTTCCTCCATCACTCCTCCAAGCAGCCACTTGCTGGATTCTCGCTGGTACAAAGCTCAGCTTTAATTAGAATTGGATGAAAAAGCCCACAAAAACCCCCCCAAGCCACACCACCTGCTTCCACCCTAACACAACTCAGACAAAAAACCACCCATTTCCCAAAACCTCATCTCTAAGGCTCTTCTTGTTTTTGCTGCCTAAAAAGAATAAATTATAAACCTGACCCCAGACACTTCACAGTTTCCTCTGGACTCAGCAGACTCACTTTCCAGTCTCATTTGCAGCTAAATTTTCGTGGTTTGCTGGTAGAGGACCAGGAGACAAGACATCACTTGAAAATTTTCCTGTCCAGACAGCAGAGCAGATTCTGCTGGTTTTATTCATGCCTCAAGTGTTTTAGTGTTATTATTATTTTTCAACTTTAAGAGTGGAGAAAAATATACTATAATAAAACAGCTAGGCAGCTGTAGGATACAAGTGATTTTGCAAGGAGTAAAAAATGCTGTTAAATTTTAGATCCAGAACTACACAGAAATTAAGACACAGACATACCCAAGGTCACCATCCAGTCACTCTTTTGGGTTGTAGCTTGCTTTGCATTTTGATTTAATGACTCTTCTGTAGAACTCCTAAACATCAAAAGAGCACTTTCACTGTGGCACCACATGAGAATTTTCTTTCCA
The DNA here is from genome assembly GCA_013396875.1 of Vireo altiloquus. Classification (NCBI taxonomy): domain Eukaryota; kingdom Metazoa; phylum Chordata; class Aves; order Passeriformes; family Vireonidae; genus Vireo; species Vireo altiloquus. The sequence goes on from VZRF01007588.1 coordinate 52,046, forward strand.
GGGGACATGGCTCTACCTCTCCTCTATAATCAACTATTGCAGAGTCAGTTTCTTTCCTTCCCCCCACGGTGTCAGATGGAAAGAGATAATGGAAACTCCCTTGAACTTCCCATAGACAAAGTTTATCTGTGGTTACACTGGTAAGTGACCAGCTCACATTTTTGTGTTAAAGCTTTTCTTGCTTATTTCCTTAGTGTGTTTTCAATAATTCTCTACAATTGGTATTTATTAAGTAGTACACACTAAAAGGTTCCAAGGACACCCGAAGTACATCAGGGATGGCCCAGGCAAGGACAGCTCCAGGCAGCCACACGTGACAGGTTCCCAGCCATCAACAGAGCCTCCAAAACCATCCCAACAAGGCTGCCAGAGGCCAGGTCAGCAACGGCAAAACTCCATCAACATCATTCAAAATAAAATCCTCTTCCCACAGCAACCATCAGAGTCATTGATGACTTTTCCAGGCATGGAGAGCACTGCAAAACCTTCTGCCCACCCTCCTCCACAGAAGCTCTCCTTGGAGTTTTGGATTTGTCACTCTTTCACTCATCGTTAGATCACATGAGAAAAATGCAGAAATCGCAACAAAATCCTCACATGTGCATGTGGACAAGGAATTGGTTCAGCTGCATTTCCCTTGTCCTTGTTCCATGCTATTGGCCATTTATGAGACAGGAAAACACAGATATCCTGCCTGTCATCCAGCACAGTGACTGATGCTGAAAAACAGAGCCAAAGCTGTACTTGGAGATGTCTGGGAACATGTTATCCTGGTGTTTGAATTACACTGGTTGTACATGGATTCTCCATCTCCTCCTCCTCCTCCTTCCTCACACTGATTATCTAACCAGTCACCATTCCACAGCTCGGAAGAGAAATGTTGCCACCTCTTTATGACCCCTGATCTTATAAACGTGAGGATAAAGAAACAAAAATCCCAACCCAGCTGTAATTTTCTACACATTAGCAATGATGTGGCAATTCTGAATCACAAACATCACCTTACTGAAGGATGAACAGGAAGATTCAGGAAGGCTAAAAATGATGCATTGACTCCAAAGTCCCTTTTTGAAGTTACAACCATGTTAGAATCATGAAGAATTAGGTCACTCTGGCCTTTCCCCAGTATGACTCTGTCCTGAATACATGGGTTTAATTCATGTTCAGTATATTGCTGGTGGAGAACAAAAATGTTTTAGAGCCATTTCAAGGCAGCTATTGCTCATTAATCCATGTTCTTTCAACTACTGTCCCAGTGAATACAGCACAAAGCAAGTGACACATAGGGTCACTTCATGTTTTGCCAACCCACAAGAAGGAAGAGAAGAAGGTTTCATTTCAGATACAGCAAGAGCTATGTAATTGGTGAAGAAATTAAGAATAATTACGAGTGGTTTGCCTGATAATTACCTGTCATTACGTTTTTCTGTAGCATAGAGGGTAGATACAACTCCAAGAAAGAAAAGGAATGATTATGTTTTTTGGAATAGCAGAGATGCACAGCATGTGGCTACACAGCAATCCTGACAGGTACATACTGGTACAGAGACTGGCAGCTTCCCTGTCCCCTCAGAGCATGGAGGGATGATACCACAGGCAATGCATTCCATGGAATTCCACCTGATTCCATCCTCAGCTTCAGCACAGAGTCAGCACACCCCCTCAGCCACGCAATCTTCCTATGCCTTAGTTTTTCCATTTGTAAAAATGGGATAATAATTGCTCACTAAATAGGATATCTATGAAGATAGACTCATTTGTTTGCCTTGGAAAGAAACCCCACAGAAAAAAACCCCAAAAATTAGATAAATCAACATCTGTCACGCAGCACACAAGCAAGCAGCCTCACAGATTGCCACATGCTGAGATGCTTCCCTGACTCCCATTTTCCATCCATCACAGTGCAGAGAAATAATTGAGATCTGGAAGCTATCCCTTAAGGAGATATTTATCTCCCATTAAAGTGCAGAATAGCTCACTTGAAGTTAATAAACTGGGAACTTCCGAGCGTTTATGAGCGACAGCATGAACTTCTGACAGAAAAGGGCTCTTAGTTAAGATGAGGACATAACTCCAAAGCTGCACGAGAAACCAGAGGACTTCTGCATTTTAAAAATATTCATAACGAACAGGAACAGAACAGACCAGACCTAAGCAACAGTACCAACAGTTTGTAGCTGTGACTTTGGGAGCCACTGATGGACTGAACGACCCACCCAGGTGGGCTACATAATGAAATTAAATTGGTTTGGAACTGCACAAGAAAGGGGAAGGGGTAGCACATACCCACATCCACATTAGGATGAGGCATTTCTGTGGCAGTTACCTGTCAAATTGTGCAGACAAACAAACACTGTTTCAGCAAATCAAGTATCCTCTCTCCTGCTGAGGTTACAGGGGCAAAGAACACTTCAATTTAGAAAGAAACATGTAAACTGGAAAGGATTAGGAGAGGGTACCTAGAACAGTACATGAGAGAAAAAGGTAGAGAATCTCTGTTTTCAAACCAGTTCTACCACTAATCCTTTACTGCTAAAAATACAGGGCTTAATTAACATCTCTACAACTTTGCCATTTTACCTGCTCTATAAATGCTGCTATTATTACAATTGTTATTATGACCAATCTTCATCCACAATACAATTTGAAGGACAACACTGGAGGTGCTATAATGAAAGGGTCCTGCTGAGAACCTGACCAGCTCCGTGCTGTGGGGCTGTAAGAGGTACCTGCTGGAGTGCCCCCAGTGCTTTCCCTGCTCCCCACAGACACGAGCTGTCAAAGCTCTTGGCTTAGCAGCTCATTCCCTTCTGTCCTTCCTTGACTGGACTGCACATGCAGTAGCAGAGGAAACTCAGCTTGTGCTCCTGCTTCGTTTCACTGTCAGGGAACGACAGTAAATTGCCAGAGGAGAAAGGAGGAACAGAAACAGCTTCACCCCTTCTGTCACTAAATCTATGGAGCTGAGCAGAAAATACAGTAGCCAGCTCTCATGGGGGGATTTCTTTCTGTGGTTGTAATGGCTTTTAGACCACCCCCAGCCCATTTTCAGCTAACACAGACCTGTTTACACTTTGCATTAATTTGATTTAGTTTTTTATTGAAATACTATGAAAAAAGTGTTGTTGAGCAAAGCAGGTTCATTCATTTAGTGAATACATTACTGACCCAAGAATCCTTCTAGAGATAATACAGTTCCCACATTAAAAAAAAACAAAAAAGATAATAAAATACTTACAGTAAAAGCTTGTCCTCTTTTCTGCATTAAAAAGAAAAGTGTCTCCCACTAGCTTCTGACAGCATGTGCAAGCCAGACTGAAAATTCAGGGCTTGAGTGCTTCCCTGAGAGGAAAACCACATTGCAGAGAGACACAGAGAGCTGCTTGAGAAATGATTCACACACAGAAGCAAGCTGGCTCCACCGGCGCCTCGGCGTTCAGCACACACACACAGGCACTCGCTTACTCAGGGGAATGACAAATATTATATTTTCATCAAAGCAAGGAGGATTTATGCAAGAAAGCAATTTGTAGCCTACATCCAAAACACTGAGATGTTTCAATCCTTAAAGCAGACGAAGAGTTTCTTTCAGGGTCCCATCATCTCCAACTGCAGGACTGGACACAGGGCAGAGCAAAAACCCCAGACTGGCCCTGGAGATCCAATCAAGCAAAAACATGCAGCACATACCATGGAGAAAGGGCAAGGAGGTGGCATAGAAAAAAGGCATTTTCAGAGGAAAACACAGAAGCAGCTTTCAGAAGCTTTTGTATTCCACAATAACACGTCCCAGAGTGCCAGCGATCACAGCCAGAACACCTTAGGACATTTCCCTTGCCTCCATCATTGCTTCAACAAAGTGGAGAAGTGGATGTAGGGAAGGAAGATGCACTAAGACAGAAGCTTTTACCAAACTAACCAGAATCAGTCCTGAGTGACTCGAGCTGCCCAAGAATGGTCAATCTGTTCTTTACTTAGAAGAGAGCAAATAACGGATGAGAGCTTGAGAACGTCCCTCTTTCTTAAGATTATTGAAAACAATTTCATGTTTGAAAACAGGAAGAAAAAGGCCAGAGGTCTTACAGAGTTGAAGCAAGCAATGATAATATCAAGTTGAAGGAGATAGAGGCGATGCAAAGTCATGAAATCCAAATTTCAAACAGAAATTTACGTGTTTAAAACAGGGCTTTCTTTCCAATTCTGTCTAGAGAGGGTCTGATCACCCTCTGGTGTTTCTGAGCAAATATATTCAGACTGTGACCACAGATCTGCAATTCTCCCTCCCAACAGTGGGAACCTGGTATATAAGTCGTGTTGATGCTACAGTAGAAGTTTCTAGTAGAGAAATAGGGAAAATTTTTAATATTTGAAAAGTGTTGCTGGATCTGAATAGTCCAACCTTACTGCACCCTCCTTGCTCCAGGTGCCAAAGGGGCCTGAAGGAAGCTGATGTTACGCCAAGAGTAAATTTATGTTTCAGCTCAGTGTTGGCACCACTACTGTTACCACAGAGTAACCAAACCTTAAAAACAGATTGAGTCCAAGCCAAGTTTCCTCTGAAGGTTACGGATTTTCTGATATTCTTAAGAGTAATGAACTCTTGCCTTATCTTAAAATGCCAGAACGAGACAAAAGAGCACATCATGACTTATGTAGCACACGACAGAGCTCTGTGTTTGGCAGGTCTCAAGCAGACATTTTAAGTTTAAAGTCCCTAAACCTTTAGTCAGGTGCTATTCCAACTTTACCAACATCCAACGTACCAATCCTTCCATCCAGCCCACTTTGACAGTTTCTTCAGGATCCAAGGACAGGCTGTGTGACCACTGGTAGAATTTACCCATTCTGTATTTTTACACATTTAGAGTTCTCAAGATTATTCACAGCTCAGATAAGGAGGAAGTTCTTGTAGATACTTGATCTGAATGCAGTGCTCCTCCTCCCTGAGGAAGTGACCCCACACATGATGCACACATAGGCAGTGAGGTCACTTAGGTACCCAGGGGAGGGACAGCAACTCACTGCCTCTGCTCTGATCATGGACCACCTCCAAAACTGAACAGATGCTGCTCAAAAACACCAGCTCAGGGCAAACAGCTGCAGGTGCCCAGACCCTGAGCTCACAAACATCAGGTGCAGACACCTTGCTGAGAAGCTTCTTTGGCTGAAGAAACCAAACCCTTTTTGGACTGCAGTGTGCTGCCCCTCTGCCATTGCTGGTGAGTTTGTTTGGGCTCAGAGGGACAGCAGTGTTGGCAGCTTGATAGGTTTTCCTGTCCTTCAGCCAAGAGAAATAAAGAACTGAAATGAGGGAGTGGGGAGGCAAGATGAGCTGCTGTATTGCACTCTCAAATATCTTTGGGATACGTTTGATAAATATAACTTGACCGAAACCTAAAAATGAAATGCTTGGCTGTAAGGAGACAGTCACAACATTTACATACTTCAGCTTGGGTAGACAGCCTGGAATAGCAGTGGAGAATTTCCCCAAACCCAACAAGACCAGACAGGACATTTGTTTATTTCGAGGTTTTCTGGTAGCACTTATGGCTATAATTATCTGATCTCTTTACTTAGACCAAAGAATTATTCAGCATAAAACCTTCTGAATTGATAAATTGCCTTTCTGTTTAATGAAAAAACAGCCCAGAAACAAACAGCTAAAATGAGTTGGCCAGGCTCAAAGAAAGCCAGGGCCTTAACCATAATTACTTTCACACAGCCAGGGTGAGAAAACAATTTCAAGTAGCAATATAAACTTTTTTCAAGTATCTGCCAGGTTCTCACCCAGCTGGTAAAATTGGTTGACAGACAAAATAACAGTGAACATATTGCCTGCATTCTGCTCCATGCACTTGCTCCCAACAACTTCCCAACAAGGTATGAGGGAAGATCAAACCTCACCATTAATACACCTTTAAAATACTGCATTTGAGGAATTTAAAGGCTTTATGTTGCAAACTGCATTAATGGTACAATTCCACAAGAACAAATATGGATGAGAACTTAATGAAATGGGCAAAGGGCAGAATTTTGAGTGGCACAGCTCATTTGAGAAGCAAATGCATAATGTGGATAAAAGGCTCACACGGGGAACAAGGTTTAAAATATCTTTTACAGATATTTATGCCATATTTAACTGCTTTTGTGCATGAAACAATCTTAATTACAAAGGAGAGAAATTCCATAAACAAGGCTATTATGTCAATAACAATGTGTTTTTAAAGCAAGCCTCTAATTCAGCTGTAAGGCTTGGGACATTGCTGTCTGGAGTTATAAAACCAAAAGTAATTACAAAGGCAAGCCTGCATCAGACAGTGGGAATTAGTGGAGTCAGGCCATGGCTTTGGGACAGCATTTACTCTGTGCTTTCTTCCCTTTTGGACATAACTGATACAAACTTCTTTATTTTCTCAGTTGCAGCGCAGATGTCAGGAAGCTCACGCCACTGGTGGACGTTTGCAGAGTGAATCATGGGGCACCACTTTCCATTCTGACAAAAACAACTGCTGCTCAGTCAACAAGATGCTGCTGATCGAAGGGGTGGATGGAACTCCTGCAACTGCTGCCAAAGACTCCACCAGCACAAGCAAGCTGTGTGTGCTGGCTTGGAGAACTGGGATTTGTTTTTCCTTCCCTGTTCTTAAGGGACTGCTCACAGTTTCATGTTCCTACTCAATACCTGAGGGGCTCAGCCTGTGGCTACCAGCTTTGACCAGCAACTGGAGGAAATGCTTGCTGCTGGAAGAGACTAGAATAATTGAATTGAGGGGAAAAAAGGCAGATAATGTTGTATGGAACATGGAGTGCTATAGGAGACAAGAAAAACAGCTTCCTCTGGTGCCTATTGCCAAAATTTCAGAAGACCAGACAACAACTTGAGAATTTCCAAGGGAACAGCCACTGAATCAGTCAAAAATAGAATTAGGAAACTGCCTGTTTCAAAAGTAAGAGTCTGTAAGATGTGCCAGCATTTTTCAGTATTTCTGTCATTTCCGAGTAGAACACTCAAGAGTTAACACACATTTATCTACCAAAAAAAAAGCCAACCCACAGAAAAAGACAAAATGAGAAAGGAAATCTATGTAGCGAAGGAATACTCATCATATTTCATATATTTAAAATAAAAATCACTGATTGCTTTTGCACAAATTTATGCAAAGTTTATTATTCTTTGCAATTTTCAAATGTCATTACTTCCTTAGGCATCATCAACAAACCAAGGGCAGCTTTCCTGCAGTCACCCTGCTATTCAAAATGTGGATAAAATCTAAACATGTAAAAAAGGCAATACTCAGTGCACTTCCCTGAAAGTGGAAGATTAGACTTATACTGTTCTTTTTTACTAACTGATTTTTTTTTCAGTGATTAAAAGAAAGAAAGACTTAAGGGAAAGTAAGTAACTTTCTATTTTATTATTCCTTGCTGTTTAGTTTTCTGAGGTATAGGTTATAATGTGGCACTCATTAACAATTCATAGAGAATTACCATATTCAAGTAGCACAGCAAGTTTTTACCACCTACTCAGGCAAAATACTGCACAATCCTACTTTACTTATTGTCCCAAAGGGATCTCATGCTGGAAAAGCTGGCATTTTATCACCTAACGGGAAAGGAATTCCAACAGGTTAGAAACTCCAAGGAGCCCTGAACAGAAAAACATTCCATGAAATCACTGACAACGCAGAGCTGCACAGCAAAATTAAGCACAGGAGAGGATGTGTGCTGGAGGCTGCCTCGGAATTAAAAACCCCGACGGGATTCTGGAGCAATGTCCCACTGCTTTGAACTTCTTGGTGAGTTTCGGGGGGATGCAAATGAGAGACCTTGAGGTATGGGCTTTGTTTCCGAGGGATTCGCGCTGGCAGTGCCCACAGCCGGCACGGGAGCGGAGCGGTGGGAGCTGCCCAGACCCACGGGGAGCACCAAACCAGGACAAATTCACCGAAGCACGAGGAGCTCAGGTCCCGGGAGAGGAAGGAGCCCTCTAAGGCAGATCAGGATTTCAGCATAAAAGGCTCTTGGCAAGGTTTGATTCCCCACACAGAAATGCCTTGGAGTTCCCATCTCGTGTTTCCTCCCTGCCTCTTTTACAGATACTCGATCAGAATCAGTTGATCATTGCAGTAGCTTAATAGCTCGTCTATTTTACAGGTCGGCAAATGAAACACCTGAATTACTGACCAAATGTCACTGATTGGCAAGGGTCTACAGTGCCCATCGATTTGAACTCCCATGTAAATCAGCAGTTTTGACAGACATGCACAGTGTTGTACAGAGGCACCCAGAAACTCAGCAGAGAAAATTTGCTTTGATGATGTAATCAAATCCAGAAAAAAGGGAGAATCTGAATTAAAGTTCAACAAGTTCCTTTCTTCTAGACAGCTTGTATGAACAAACATGTTTGCTACTGCTTAAACTTTTAAATCAGCTCAGCAGGCTTGAGAAATTGAACCATGCAGCTGAAATTTGAAGTGTCCAAACACTCAGATCCTCCCAGCATTAACCACAATGCTACAGAAGAACCATTAAGAAACAAGTAGTGGTTAATGCAGGCAAATTCCATTCTGACACCCAGGTTCTGCTTTCAAGACTTCCTAGGAAATTATTTCCTTGGATCTCTTGGTTGATGATCGTAATCACTTCAGATTTTAAACCCTCGGTGCAAATCTGGCACCCAGTAAACCTGATAACTAAAATGAATTATAAGCATCTTTAAACTCAGCAAAAAAAGATCTTGGTATGTGGCTCACGTTGCCTACGAGGCAGGTAAGGACAAATACCAACACTTTACCAGCATGAGCTCATCCTGCAGGCACAATCTTCCCATCAAACGTGCTCAGTGCCACTCGTGCTGGCTCTGCTGTGCCAATTGTCCACACACACACAGAACGTGGATGCAAATTGCTCCTCTCCTCAAGGTCTCCTTTTCTCATGCAGCACAGCCACACCAAACAACTCATTGCCAGAGCAGAAGCCTCCCTTAAAGGTCCCAAAAAACCTAAATGCCAGAAGCAGGAGGCACAGGCAATGAAGTGGAAAAAGCAGCAGGAATAGGTGCTCAGCTTTCCATGTTTCTATAAAAGCAAGTGATAATTTAAAATCTCCAGCAGATACCAAAGTAGGAGGGCAATGAAGCAAGAGAACAGACTGCATGAAAAGGAAGAAGCGCCCTATGGAGTTTGTGACCTGTTTACCATAAGTAAATAAATAAATGAAAGCAAAACAACCCCCTGAGGTGACAGAGTTTACATGAGGGACATTAGTGACTCTGTCATGTGGAAGCCGATAGAAACAACTGTCATTACAGAGCAAAGGATTGATTGGCCACACAACAGGAACTTGGGAAAGAAAGCAGATGTGAGAGAAGGGAAGAGGAAGATTTGGAAATCAGGACAGCAGGGAGGTCACTGAATATTGCCCACTGACACCACTGCCCTGCCACAACAGCTGAAGGCTGAGAGTGAAAAGGAGGAGGTTTGAGAAAACCAAGAAAGAAGAAAACACATAAGCCAGTTCAATTATTTCTGCTCCACACTGGATCACTCAGCAACTCTGCCTGCTCCTGTGGCAGATGGAATACCACAATTTTACATCCTTCATTAGGGTTAATTAGTTCTCCTGCAGACAGTATTGAAAGAAAGGCCAAGTGTTGGCTCCCTCAGTCAGAGGGAAGGACATCTTCCCATTCCTGCTGTCCAAGGAAGCTGTCCCTGCCGGTGTAACTGCCCTCTCTTCTCTGATCTGAGGACAGGCTCCAAATCAATCTTATTCCTTTCAGTTCCACTAACATCCACTGCTATTAAAAATCAGAAGTATGTTTTTTTGTCCTCTTTGATCTCATTCAAACCGTGAAAACAACAGCCTAAGCATTTTGCCCTGCTGTATCTCGGGGAGCTGGAAACCTTTTACCAGCAAGAAACTCTTAGAGCAGTTGCCATGGTGACACTGGTAATAGATATTTAAAGGCAGCTCACTCATAATCACATCTATTAGATATCAGGAGGCTTTAGTAAGAGAGGCACAAAAAGCTTGAAACCAGGAAGCCAACCAGGGTTGGTGATGGTATAAGAAATTTATGGGGAGGGATCTGCTAAATGATATCCCATAATTTAACTGGACACAAAGGGCTGCTGTTCAAATCTGGAATGGCACTGAAGCTTGCAGAATAAACTATTTTTAGTTGGTCATTTCAAAATTGGTTCTGAAAGCCTCATTTCAGTAGTGGCACTTCCATAAATCCTTTCAGAGTGGTCATTGCCAGAAGTGTAATAAATAGCTGTGCCACAGCTCCATCCCTCATTAGAACCAGGTTGCTGGGAATCTCCTGGTCTGCCATCACCTGGAAACTCAAATCTGGATAAAGCTCTCTGAGTTAAAGAGGTATGTTTGGTTATATAAATGCTAAATAATTTGTTTCTTTAGGTTCTAGTCCAGAGCTTTCCAATCCCCAGGAACACATCCAAGAGAATCTGCAGAATCAGATCTCCAGATAGGGAGCCACTTCACCAGGCTGGCTAAGCCTGTGTAAGAGTCATCAAATTGAGATTTCCTTTCTTTCTGCTGCACATTTCCATGACAACTTTCCTGCAGTATCAACTTCTTTATACTGGAAAGGTCTCTCAAAGAGAATTTAGGCTTCTATAGCAACAGCTGAAAGCCCTGGGAGATGATGATGCCTGAAACTTTACACAGATCCTTTTTTAGACCACACGAGTGTGTTTCAAATTTTATAGGTGAAAACAAAAGTATGTGTAATATTGGGCAAACTGTGAAGAGGAGAAGGAGTACCTTGAAGTGGAACAAACACAAAGAAACCATCTTACTTTGAAAAGGGGTGCAGACTTTGAGATCTAAAACGTTAGGGAGAGCAGACAGGATCAAACACTCATCTTGAAAAGCCACATCCTGTTCCTTCTCTCTGAATTGCAGAGCACAGTCACAAGGAACAAGTCTGCTGATCCTAAAAAGAGGTTTTAGTCAAAGATCTCTCTCTGCAGCTTATTTCATATTGACCTAAAGCAAAAAAAAATTGAAAAATCAGTGAGTCAGGATGCCTTTTGAGTTTTAACTCCAATATACCTGCCACCTACCTATAATCTAACCTTTTTTTTTTAGTACTTTAGCTGTTTGCCACGGTAGTGACAGTATTCTCCAACACTGACTGTAGTGGTGCAAGCTACCTTAGAAGAAAAAAAAACTCAACTGCACTCTCAAACAAATAAATTCGTTAAACTCAGAAGCCAAGGAAAGTACAGGAGCTGAAGCAGCTTTCCTTCACTGAATTTAGACCTATTTCACAAAGCACTTCATTTCTCCAGTGTGCTTTCAAACCTAAAGTCATTTAAAGAAAAAAAAAAAAAAAGACAAAACACTACATTCACAAGATCAGTGAGAAGTAGGAAAGGATTAAATGCAATGTATAGATGAGAATACCACAGGGTGGAAACAAAGCCCAGCAGGTCCCAGCACCTTTCCTTTTGCAGCCACTGGAAACCTCTTTGTACACAACAGGTGAGATCAGCAGTGGGAGCACCTGCAAAGCAGCCACACTTTCTTCTGCTTGTGGTAATTGAAAGCTTTTCCTTTTTTCATTAAAATACCCATTAATTTATCTCATCTTCTTCGCATTCACCCCTACATCATGGCAGTTCTGATAAAGAAAAAAAGGTGGGAATGAGTGAAAAAGAATGGATTTGATCTAATTCTTGCTGACTTCCACCCTCATCCATTTCCTGCCCAGTTGGATAATTTCAGAAAAGTCTCTGGAACTGGCAGTTTGACAAAATAAAGTTGAGGACTGTGAAAACTTATTTTAATTTTTTAATAGCACTGCTAGAGTCTCTTCAAAACCTGGGAACTCTACAACTAAGACAATATGCAAAACCGGGATTTCTGACAAAGCCCACATTTATTTCCAAGATTTACCCTGTCTGGAGAACACTGAAGTGTGGGAGTCACTGAGTCACTGTAAAGGTCAAGTGAAACGCAATGATTCAGTGTCGCCATGTGCTGCCCTCTGCTGAGACAGACACCGAGCACAAGAGCTCAGCATCATCTGCAGCCGTCACACTCACCCGAATTCAAAACGTTTCGTTTCATGGGGCTGGGCAAGGTTAAAAATAACCTAAGCTCTTGCACTGGAGTGAACAGCTCCGGGATAAAAGAGTGGCTTCGGGGAGAGCAGCAGGAAGAGGGTCGGATGGATGGGCTGCACGCTCTGCAGTCGTGAAGGTTCGCAGGCTCGTGAAAAAGAAACGGCTGAAAGTTTCATTTGGACAACTTGTTTATCAAAGATGCGTTGAACTCTCATAGTCCCTCTCAAATCCTTAATCCTCCATCTGATTTCACCCACACGAAAAATCTGTTCAGGCAGATGAGATTATTCAAATACTCGAGCACAAGAATTTGTTCGTATGTAGAACATGGAACGGCATGAATGGGAAAAGGAGAAAACTATTAAATATCTAAGGGGGAAAATAATATATAACTCCATACTAACGTGCATATATAAATATGTATATTTTATATAATCATATTTACGAAATATTTTAAAATATTTTATTTACAAACAAACAGTAACCCAGCATTTTCTCCAAAACTCAGGAAAAAGGGAAAGAAAGTCAAAGCAATATTTCAACTGTACATATAAACTCTCACTGCTGAAATTCCCAATCCAACATATATGGGGTTTTTTTTCCCTTTAAGCCTTTGGAAATTAGGCTTTGCTGTGTGACTTCGAGATCAGCCCAGCAAGGTTATTTTGGATCAAGGAGAAGATTGAAATCTTAAGTTCAGGGTTCCTTAGGGAGATCATCCTGCCAGCAACCTCCCCTGCCTTGTAAAGATCCTGCTATAGTAGATTTAAAAGATGTGCTTTTTCACGGGTTTTGACCTTAAAAAAGGGGAAAAAAACACCTCTAAACCCCCTAAAACAATTTTTAAAACCCCAAGGACAAAAAAAAGAGGAAATAGCAGCAGGCAGGTGGGCCCCGCTGGTGCAGCCAGTAGAGGGCAGTGGGATTTAGAGGAAAGTTGTTGAACTTCTTCTAATGAAGTATTTGAAGTGATAAAACCATCCATTTAAATCGTTATTTGAACCTACCTACACTAAGACATAAGCAGGACAGAGGGCAAAGGACAGAAGTAGGAAAGAAAATTTATTACTTTGGGACCTCTAAAACGCTGTTTTTCAGGAAATCAGGAAGATGTCATACCAATGCATCATTTATTTAATTTTTAAAGTAATTTTCAATTCTTGAAATACAATAATTCCATGCATCCTATTGAAACCGACACGGCTGTTTCTCACGGGGTTAAAAACCTATGGGAACTTAAAATTAAAATAGAAAAATATCAAATAAGAAGAGAGGTACCTTTAAGGCAAACCTATTGTCACTTTTGAAGATAAAAACTGGTTCTAGTGCACAAGAACAAGAAAGTAAAACAGGTGAAAAAAAAAAGCAACACAAGTAAGGGATGTAGATTTTTCACGCGCGCTGCACCTCGTTCACCAAAGGGAAAAGCAACATTTCTCAACAAACACTACAAGCTTCCCAGAAACCGAGGTCCCTGAATGATTTGACACGAGCCAAATTTGCATTTTACGAGCGAAAATAAAACCGACTGTGGATATCGTCAGAGCCCTTTTGGAGCCACACACGTCCTGAAGTAACACGGCTGCTCTACGCCAGAGGAGACCGAGCTGTGGCCAGGGAGGCAGCCGGGGATGTCCCCGGTGCTCCGGTGTGTCCTCCCGGCCCGTGGCACAGCGGGGACGCCTTTGCCAGGCTCAGGTGCCCTGGGTTGATCCAGCCCCGCCGGAGCCGCGGGCACGACCCGTCCGGCCGGGCTGCCGCTGCCCTNTGAGGGACCTGTTGCCCCTCAGACAGCGGCGCGGGGCTGGAGTCAGCCCGTGGGGAGGCTGCGGGGGGCACAGCGGCCACACCGCGACACCTCAGAGCTTCCCACCCCCTTCCCGCGCACCTCAGCCAGGGCATGGGGAGCCGGGTCCCGCACTGCGGCACCTCTGCACTCCCTCAGCACGGGGATACCCCCGCGTGAGGCTGCTGCCGGTTCTCCCCAGCCCAGCCGTTCCCCCCCCCGCGCTGCCCGCGCCTCCCCGCGCTCACCTGCAGCCGCTGCCGCCGCGCTCGGGGATGCTCCGCAGCCAGAGCTCTACACCTCACCTGCACCGGCCGCACCGGCCGCCAGGGGGCTGGCGTGCGGCACGCCGGGTAATGTAGTCCCCCGTCGGCCCGGGACGGCCAATCCACGCGGCGTGCCACGGAGCGTGCCGGGAGTGGTAGTTCTTCCTGAAAGCGCCGCCGCGGGCAAGGCTGGGAGATGTAGTCACGGTGCGGAGGTGCGCGGCCGGTGTCTCCGTGCCCCGGAACTACAACTCCCGTGCGCTCCCGCCGCGGCGGCTCGAACGGGCCTGGACGCGGCGCCGAGCGCCCGTGGGTGTGCGAGCCCATCATGGCGGCCCCGCCGCCCTCAGCCCCGGGAGAGCCGGCGCCGCCGCCGCAGCCGCTGCAGTACAGCCTCCTGCTGCAGCACCTCGTGGGCGACAAGCGGCAGCCACGCGTCTGGGACCCCGCCGCCCTCGGCGGCATCCCCTGCCCGCCCAAGAGCGAGGAGCAGAAGATGGTGGAGCGGGTCATGGAGAGTTGCCCCTTCAAGGCGGCGCTGGCTTGCGTGGGAGGTGCGGCGCCTGGAAGGACGGGACAGGCAGCTGTGGGGTGGTTCGGGGGTCCCTGTGGCGTCGGGAAAGGGGCGGGTGGAGAAGAGGCTGCAGCCCCCGTGTTTGATTTTCCTCCTAAGCCTCCTCCAGTGCCTGTCCCATGTCCCAGGGAAGGATCTCTGTCTGCCTTCCCTGGAGAGGCACAGGTGCTCTCGGCCTTTCCTCAGCACAGCACAGGCTCTCACAAGTGTCCATAGTACCGAGAGATTCCTGCCCCTGTCACAGTGCAGCGCTCACGGACAGCGGGAGCAGAGCCACTTCGTTGCCTGCAGGGAATGTGCTGCTCCACTCCAGCCAAGTTCGTTTCATACCATTTTATCTTTTGCAGGATTTGTTCTGGGCGGCGCGTTTGGTATCTTCACAGCTGGCATTGACACCAACGTGGGGTTTGATCCCAAGGATCCCTATCGCACGCCCACGGCCAAAGAGGTGCTCAAGGACATGGGGCAGCGAGGCATCTCCTATGCCAAGAATTTCGCCATTGTGGGTGCCATGTTCTCCTGCACGGAATGCGTGGTAGAGTCTGTGAGTAAGAGCCTCTTAACCATTAAGAAATGTTTTCTTGCACTCTTTAAAAATCTTTCACTAGATCCAAATAAGTACGTATATATCCCCTTTGCAGTAGGGCAATGGAATAGGCTGCTTTGTTCTTTCTTGACCAGCAAAGCTTTGCAGCTTTGAGATCTGTCTTCAGAGCTGCTGTTGTCTAACAGAATGAACTCTTTTGCAAGAGTCCTTTTCAGTTTAAGTCCTAAATGTATTGGCAAGCATAGGATTACTTTTTAAAACCCTAGCTACAAGTGCTTGTGTAAAACATCAAACTATGTGTTGCAACATGNGACAGAATTAAGAACTCTTTTGCAAGAGCAAAGTCCTTTTCAGTTTAAGTCCTGAATGTATTGGCAAGCATAGGCATTACTTTTTAAAACCCTAGCTACAAGTGCTTGTGTAAAACATCAAACTATGTGTTGCAACATGGCAATTGGAGTGTCTAAAAATTCCATATGCAGAAAGGGATCCTTTGATGAAAGTTCTTGAGTAACAGACCAGTTTTCATCTGGCCCCTACAGCCAGAAATGACCTTGTGCAGCTCAGTGGTGAATCTATCATCTGCTTTTTTAAATAGGAAAATTACCCTGTTATGAATTTGAGTCCTGCCTTTTAATTGAAAGGTACAATTACTTCTTAACTCATCTGGAAGAGAAGTGTATCTGCTTACATAATGGAGCAGAACAAAGATGATCTCTGCACTGGTGAACATCCAGCATGTCCTGGCTGTGGACATAGTCCATCTTTGTCAGCGGGTGCTGTGACTCTCACCTGTGCCAAGGACCAGCTGCGTGGCCAGGCTCAGAGCTGCTCTCATGGAGTTATTACCCTTTTAAACTCAGGGCTGTGTTCTGAGGGCTGTGCTGGCTCACCTGAGGATCCTTCCCACAGCACTGCATTGCACCATATGGTTTTGTCTTACCTCCCCCAGTTACCTGCTCCTTCCTCCCTTCCCAGCCCTGCAAGTTTGGGAGTGCAGGGCCATCTGCTGAGAGCAGAGGGAAGAACATCCTCAGCTGAGAAGGGGATGGAAGGTCGTTTAATCTTTCTTGCCGTTAGCACAGCTACTGAGTGCTTATTCCATATTTACTTGTTGACTGTGATTCCCAATTCCACAGTATCGTGGGAAGTCAGACTGGAAGAACAGCATTATCAGTGGCTGCATCACGGGAGGAGCCATTGGCTTCAGAGGTTCGTGGGAGCTGTTTCTGTGATAACTCTGATAAGACTTGAATTTGGTTATGCAGCACACAGTGCTCTTAGAGGAACGCACGCTGCAAACCTCTTTGTGTGGGGCTGTGGTGAATTGTAAGAGTGTGCTCCAGGCTGGCAGAACTGCACCCTCGCTTTCCTGTCAGCTCCAAGGGTGAGTGTGGATAAGGAAGGGTTGGTCATCATAGAGGAAAATCAGCAAAATTCACTTGAAAGAAAAATCAGGAGGTGGTGGTAGCTGTCCACACTCTTCTGTGGTGTCATGGGGAGAGACCCAAAAATATAGAGCAACTCAGAACTTCTTGTGTTAACAGAGCTCTGCACATCCACCATTTCACTGTCTCTGCTACTCTCCTTTGAATAGAACTAAAGAATCTATTCTCTTCTTTTGTACCATGTGTAAAATGCTTTTCTCCTTTCTCAAATATCAATTCAAACAGACAATTCTACTTACATGTGAAAGAGAGTGAGCTCTGGGGTTTTAGTCCAGCAGCACTAGTGGGGACTTTCCTTTAATGGTAACAACATCTGGGAAAATCCCTAAGTAGGAGAGAGCTGCTCTGCTCATCAGAAACATCAGACTTCTCTCACCTCTCCTTAAGAAAAAAAAAACTGTCCATGGAGCATAAAAGAAAAGAAAGCTCTTGAAAGTGCATCTAATTGAGCTTGTTAAATTGTGTCTGTCCGGGACCTAATCCACTTAGAGTTGTCAGAGCAGTGGCTGCTCTTCCTGTCCCTCCCTAGTCCTGCCAAGCCACTTGCAGGGCTCAGATCAGAGCACACTGAAATCAGCAGAGGCCACTGGAGGGTTCTCTCTGTCCCCTGGGTGAGCCTGAGGACACAGCACCCAGAGAGCAAATCCTGCTGGCCCCGCCGAGGGTTGTACATCAGGCAGTGCCAGTGCCAGCGTTCCCTGGCCTGGCACTGCCACGTTCCTGCCAGTGTGAGCTCTTCGAGCCAGCACAAGTTACTGGGAATAAAAATACTTTTCCTGCTTTGTCTCACTGTTTCCCCCCCTTGCCTTGCAGCCGGGTTGAAGGCCGGGGTGATCGGCTGCGGAGGGTTCGCCGCTTTCTCCGCCGCTGTCGATTACTACCTCCGGTAACAGCCGGATCCCTCGGGAGCAACATTCCCTGTTCCAGTGCTGCTGCTGAGAGCCTGCATCACGGCACAACCATCAGGCTTACCTTTCCACTGCCTCTGGAGTCCTGGTCAGCGCGAGCGGGGCGGCGCTGGCCGCTTTCTGAATGACTAACAGCGATCTGGCTCCGAGCCCTGGTGAGCTGCTCCAGGCAGGCTTGCGGGAGCATGGGAGGATGGAGCCAGGCACAGAGCAGCATCTCCAGGATGGATCAGCTGACTGCCAGTTTCCAGGAAACATGCCTGGACTCTGAGCTCTTTCCATCCTTTGGGGCTGATTTTGATTAAGTCTGTTGCTAGCATCAAAAGAAGGCAGGAGGACAATCTTCGAGGAGAAATGCACCGATTTAGGTTACCACATGCTTGAAGGTGCTGCAAGTGTTTTAACAGTCACCAGTTTGCAGCTTGCTACTCTGTTGGGGAGAGGTAAGATCCTGTGGAGAAATAAGTTTGTTCCAGGCTTTTCTTAAAATACCATCTGAAGACAAACCACCATCTGTACAATTTGTCTTATTTCAAGTACAGAGATGAGCGCCAGATTTCTTTACCATGTTTTAAAGGGAAAAGCAGAAAGGAATCCTTAGCTTTGGAGCTGTGTGGTTACTGGCAAGTGAACAAAACAGTTTAAGGGAAAAAAAGAGGTTGTTGCTGATGTATAATTCTCTGTAGCCACTTGGCTAGCCTGATTTAACCTCACTGTGGGAGTACAAAAAATCTTGCTACTGCTTTAACTGCCCCAGGCTCACCCCATTAGTTCCAGCAGTTTGATAGTGAGACTTAGAAAGCACAGTTGTGAGAATAAACCAGTGTTTGAAAGATAACTGGGCATTCACTCAGTACACAGCCTGCTTCCCATCACATCCCTGTGCCACCTCTGTGCACCAGTGTTACCCAGAGGAAAGTGAAGTGTTATTTCTGCACAACACTGGTGCTGAAATCAAAACATCTGTTTGTTAGCTCAAGGAGCTGCTGCCTCTTTGGTTGGTGTACCTATCTGCCCTCCTGCTCTTCTACCCAAGCTGTGTTCTCAGACCTCAGAGGGCCATTTTCAAGCTTCATTGGACCACTCCATAAAGGCAAACACTCCCTCTCATCTCTTTGAGGCATGAGTGGGATTTCAGATGCAATGCACACACCCAATAGGGGTTCTCCCACCCACTTCCCCTTCTTTGCATCCGCAGTTGGACATCCCAGAACAGTGACAGCCTTTGTTTACCTGGAAAATCAGTCCTAGCAGTGTGTTTTGGCTGATGTGGTGGTCAGTGGTCAGTTTGGAGGCACATTGGCTCCCATTCCCACATGGAAAGAAGGGGGGAGACAGCACCATGTGATCTATCAGATGAGGTTTCCAGATCTCCTGATGTCCCTTGCTGTGCCTGTTCAGTATCCTCAGGCCAGAAGCTGTGCAAGTCAGCTGAATTTTAAGCTTGAGTAATTCTAGGCTGATTAAACAGGCTGGCTCCAGACAGTCCAGGTTTTTTTCCACCAAAATGCAAGGATGTAGCCCAAACCATAAGAAGTCTCTTCAAAGATTGTCTGGCACAATGCCTGTGCTTATACCACTGGCTTGAAGTGCAACTAGCAAGAATCCCACGACAGAAAGAGAAGAAGCTGTGATGCCAAGGTGATCAGTTAGTGCAAACAGCAACACCACAGGGCTTCTTTTGTGCAAATATTGGGGCTTTGCATTTTTATTAACATTTTTTTTCTCCTCACGAGGTTTTACAGCCATTTAAAGTTTATAATCTACAGAAATTGAAACAGAACACAAACAAAAATATATCCTTAACAACTTTTGAAAGTCAAATATTAATTAACAGTTCTATTCTACCTGTAGCTGCAAGAGTCCACCCCCCTCTTTTCCTTCCTGTAGGGTCAAGCGAAAGCCAGTCATGGGGACAGCCACAGCCTGTTGTGCTGGGCTGTGGGGACTGGGCCTCCAGCCACTGTCGTGGAGAGAGATTTGGCTGTACAGAGTCTCCATCTGGAATGACAGTGTCGTGGACAGAGACTTGGACACATGTAACAAATCAGACACACACAGGGGTCTGTTGTGCAGTCAGATCTAAAGCTCGGCCTCCTTACTGGGTCCAGGGCCAAGACAGACGCCTGGTTATTTTCTGCAATGCTGTTTCCCTTCTGTTTAGCTGGTAGTCAAGAGGAGCAGGGTCTGGAGTGTGAGCCCTTTGGAGGGGGACTGAGACCTCCCCTCCTTGGTTGCTTTGCTGGTGCAGGGCTGGCAGGTGCTGCCTTCCCCAGGGAGGTGGCTGAGGACATACCTGGTGCATCGGTGGCCGGGCTCTACCTGGAACAGTCGTTGGCTGGGAGGGTAAAGGCAACGCCGCAGTGAGGGACATGCTTGGTCACTTCTCATCCATCTCCATTTGGCACAGGAGAGCACAGGGCCGACGCAGTCCGGGAGGTGGGAGGGGCTTTTCCCACAAGAACACGGACTCAGCTCACAGAGCGAAAGGTTTTCGTGTCCCAACAGGTAGCAACACCTACTTGGGAGTGTGGGGGACACCCGGGGCGCTCGGGCAGCCTGTCCTGCCTTGGGACGTGGCAGGATAACTTCAGCCATCAGCTTGGGAGGGGTCAAGAAGTGGAGCCACTAACGAACAGACCTGAGCTGGCCGGGCACGGCTAATCCAGCAGCAACTGCTTTGGGGGAAAGGCAGAACAAAGCATTTCTGCCTTCAGTCGTGAGGGCCATGAAGGCTTTCCTCCTCCCATCCTTCTGTGCTGCTTCCCATCCAGCTGCTGCAGAGCACTTGCCTCTGGCAGCCAGGCTGCCAGCGAGGCAGTGCCATGTGCTGCCATGTGCCCAGTGCAGCAGGGAAGGCCAAGGAGGGAAAAAACCCTTCCTTGTCCCCATGGCCATGGCAGGAATGCTGGTGCCCCAGCAGGCTCTGCCACGGGGTGCATGCAGTGCTCATGGCGGTGCTGGGCTGGCAGGGGCGTGAGCACCTCACTAGGGCAGAGATAGAACTGTACAGCAGGGACCCTGTTCCCCACCAAATTTCCAAATTGAGGAAATTTGGGACCCCATCATTGCCAGAGCAGCCATGGGGTCGGCCCATGGTGATGGAAGCAGACCTGCCTGGCCGGCTGTCCCTTCAGCCTGCTGTGGATTGAGACCAGCACAGCACCTCTGGCTCCAGCCTTGTGCGAGGGAAAATGCCCCAAAATGCTCCTCGGAGGCGAAATCCAGCAAGGGGAGGAACCGCCACGCCACACACACACAGGCAAAGCACAGGGCTGGGGCTGGAGAGGGGACTGGCCTGAAAACACCCAGAAGAGCTGTGGCAGGGAGGAAGCAGCACCTTGCTCCCTCTGCTCTCGTGGTCGCAGGTTTGCTCAGGCTGGAGCAGGATCCAGGCGCAGGGTCCAACGTTTGCGCAGGCAGCGAAGCCAAAGCAGAGCTGGTCGTCACTGGGGAGGGAGGCCCGTGAGCTGCTGGCCTCGGAGTGAGCCGGTGCTGCACATGCAGGCGTGGGCAGGGGAGCTGGGCAGCAAACAGGCACTCGTGGGGCACTGCAGGCTTCGGGCGAGGGGTGCCTGGTAGGAGTGAGCGGGCGGAAAGGAGTCCAGGAGAAAACTAGCCAAGGGGCAAGCCTGTGTCCACAGCCCTTGTCAGTCACTACCTCTTCCGTTGAGCAAATATACATAAAAACAATTCTTGAACACAAGAAGGGACATAAGACACGACTACTTTACAGAGAAGGCCTGGCACCTGGTGAGACCGGGCCACTGGAACGCGATTGTACAGGAGCTGCAGGCGGCACCGTCCTGGGTCTGGGCTGGTCTCCCTGGGGGGCTGTGGTCCAGTCCGTGTTCCCCAGCAGGGAGCTGGAGTGTTTGCAGCTGGTGCCTTCTGCCTGCAGGCTACACGTCCGTGGAGAAGTAAAGTGTGTTGCGTTTCAGCTCAGTGAAGGAGATGGGAGGGTGCTGCAGGTAGTAGAGAAGGACCTGGACCTGTAGAAGGCAAATGGGGGGTGTTACTCCAGAAAGGGAAAGAGCTGCTCCCTCCCAGCTTGTCCCATCCAGCAAAGAGTAACAAATCTACCCAGACAGGCAGGTGAACCCCTCCATTCCCCAGCTCTTACCTGGGCCATCACATCGTGGGACCAGATGTCAGAGGCCAAGGTGAGGTGTGCCTTGCTCTCCCCCTCTGAGGGTCTCAGCAGTGTTGGCCCAAAGACTGTGGCCAGATTGTGGAGAGACATTTTGTTGATAGGCTCCTTTTCAGCCACCCTGTGGGGTTACAGGGAGAGAGGCAGTGTCAGCCCCTAATGCTGCTCAGGAGCGGGGCAGCAATGGGGTGAAGTAGGGGGCAAGGGCTGCTCTCCCTTCTCCCAGGAGCAGCGGAGCACCTCCAGCTTTCCATCACCCTTTGCAACCCTCAGAAAACCCAGGTGCAGGGCAGGGAGCTCTGCCCCCTTCATGGCCTCCACCGTGGAGCCGCCGGGCCTGGCTGGGAGCCCCGGGTGTGATGTGGCAGCGACCAAGCCCTCGCTCGCTTCTGAGCTGCGGGGCCTCCACCCTTCCCGAGCCTGCAGGGTACAGGGAGCTCTGCACCAGCCCGTGCCCCCTGCACCCACTCCCCTCGAGGCTCCCTGCCCCGACAACCCTGTGGGAGCCCTGCCAGCACGGAGGGAACCAGAACCACAACATTGCCATGTTAGGAGGCAGCTGTGCTCCCCGGCACAGGCTGCTCGCTTGAGCCCCGGCCAGGGGAGCAGATGTGGGAACTGGCTGTGCCCAGTTCTCAGGATGGAAATGGATTTTTCCTTCTCCATCCCCCAGCATCAATCACTTTTTCTGTTTGGTTTTAGCCAAACCAGAGGGGAAAAAAAAAAAAGCTTCATGATGCAAGTAACATGAGCCATGAGTCCCCGTCCCAATCTCTGGGCAGGCTCTGTGTGCTGCTCTGCTGCCCTCCCACAGCCCCATGCCTTCCACGGGTTCCCAGAGAGCCCCAGTCCATGAGTGTCCAGGTTTGGATGCACCTCCTGTGGGCAAGACAAAGCCTGTCAAACCACACACTCACTCTGGGACAGGTGACACAGAGTGTCACCTGCAGCTCTGGGACACGTCCACAGAGCTGGCTATCCCTGGTCCCTGGCCACCCGCTGCTGCCAGGTGACAGGGATTGTTGCACCTTGTTTTGCAAGGGCTACTGCTGGACTGGTGGGAAGGACAAAGAGCTGTTTTCCTGCTGAGGGGGACACTGCACAGCTCCCAGTTGATTCCTGTCCTGTGCCGAGGCCAGCTGCTCTCTGCAGAGCTCATCCAACCAGCTGCACATCGGCTGCAGCGGCCAAGAGTTCCATGTTTCCAGAGGTCGTGTGCTCCCTGCAGAGCTGACCCTGATCACTGGCCAGGCATGGCTCAGGCCCTGCTGGCACCGTGGCCGGTGGTCCTGGGACAGCAGGGGCTGCTCTGGAAGGGAAGAACAGCTCCAGGATACCCCCAGCATCCTACAGGGCTCAAGGAGAGAAGATGTGGAAAGCCAACACCAACATCAGCCGAAGGGTCTGAACAAGCTGCAGCCTGGCAGGACCCTGGGGAATATGCCAGGGTCCAGAGAGATGGGGCAGGTGGGACACATCTTGGGCTGTACCCTCTTGGAATGCCTGGGGAAGGACCACTCTGTGCCTGCCCAACACTGAGCTGCTGTTGCTGGCCCTGGCTGCTGCCCACAGCCCCGCTCTGCACCAGCACAGCACCATCTGCAGCCGTGCAGGCACCCCAGGAATCAAACAGCAGCTCTAACTCCATTCATGTCCCATCCCCACAGCAAAGCAGTGAGATAGACCCATCCTGCACCTCCCACCCATCCCAGGCAGCCCCAGAGCCATTACCTTTTCAAGTGCTCCAGCAGGAAGAGGAAGGTGATGAGGTTGGGGTCAGGCAGCGAGCGGAGAAGGTGCATCATGCAGTTCTCCTTGGCAGCAGGATCTGAGAGGGCTGGAGGCAAGGAGGGAGAGGGCTCAGGACAGGGTCTGGTGCAGCAGCAGGACCCACCATGGCCAGATACCTCCTGGTAGCCAGTGTGTGAGCACTGGGGAGCAGCACCACAAGCCTGAACTGGCCTGGAGCTGGCAAGAACAGCCAGGACTGAGCGGGCCGAGCTGGGAAGGACCCTTGGATGGAGTCTCCCATCCCAGAGTTTGTGCATCAACCCCTTCCCCATCCCCGAGCCCTTACCGANCGGGAGTCTCCCATCCCAGAGCAGGCAATGCCAAACAGAGCCACGTTTGTGCATCAACCCCCTCCCCATCCCCGAGCCCTTACCGATCCCCTCCATGAAGGCGGGGTAGAGTCTGTCAGTGAGGAGGGGCTCGGGCAGCTCACGGAAGTACAGCTTCAGCGTGCCAGCGATGGCATTGATGTCCATGTCACTCAGCATCACCAGGATGTCCTTGTTATCTGTCCAGAGAGCACCCACGTGTGACACCTCCTGCCCTCCTTCCCCCTCTGGGTCTCCACCCTCTGTGTCACTCCAGCTATCCAGCCAGGCTGCCAGCTGGAGGGCAGGGACAGCACTGCTGGGTTCACAGCCCCGTTAGCCAGGCTGAGGCTGGGAAAAGCCGAATGGTTCCCGCCTGGCTGGGCAACGGGACGCGGAACGATTTGCAAATGCATTTGCAACATTTCCCTGACTCAGTGTCTCCCAGGAGCCAGCCAGGAGTGGCAGCAGCTCAGAGGCATCGAGGCACAAACAGGGCTGGGATCTCTGGGTGTTTCTGTCCCTCCTCAGGGACAGCAGCACATCTGGCACACGTGCAGTGCAATAACCAAACCCTGGGCTTGCAGGGGGTTGGACGGGGGGTCTCAGTGCCTGTGAACCCTCCCATGGGAACATCAAGCTCCCCCAGGACACTCACTCGCATCAAAGACAGCTTTCAATGCCTGGATGTCAGTGGCGACTCCGGAGATCCTGTAGATGCCGACCTCTTCGATGCCCCTCTTCTCCACCTCCTCGATGCACTGGCGCACGATGTAAGGCACCTTGGAGCGCTCGCGCCTGGCTCGGGAAGAGGAACCGTCAGGAAAGGCGAACCAGCAGCAGCCCAGCCCAGCCCAGCCCAGCCCTGCAAACCCCAGGCCAGCGGCAGGATGGGCATGCAGGTGGGAAGGATGGGAATGGTGAAGGGAACGGGCAAGTGCCCAGCTAAGAGCAAAGGCCAAGCTCCCCGGTGCTGGTGGGAGCAAGGGGGACCCAGTGCAACCCCACACCCACAGGGCAGATCAGCCCCCACAGCCCTGCATTTACTTTGTCACGACGCTGATTTTGACCCCGAAGACACCGGTCTGCTTTTTGGACGGGGTCCTCTTCAGGCTCATGTCCCTGCTTGTGAACTTCATGGAGAACTCCACCTTGATCTGTGGGAGACAGGGAGTGAGTCCTGGCTGGCCTGAAGGCAGGAAGGGGCTGCATTTGCAGCGAGGGGCTGTGTGTTCCCAGGCCCCACTTACCCCGTTCATCTCAATCACGTCCATGTGCCAGTTTTTCGTCTGCACGGCCTGTGGGTCCAGCTGTGGGGAGAGATGGTCTGTGAGTTGTGTGGGGACACAGCCCTGTGCCAGCCCCGGTGGCATCCCAACCTGGTGACCCCCAAAGCCCCTGATCTGCAGATGCTGCAGGGCACATGTTTTTCCTGGGCAACATGCTGCTCATGACTGGAGGATGCAGAGGTTCCCCTTTGGGGTCTGGGGTCCCTCCAGCTGTGCCCTGAAGCCAGCTGAGCTCAGCCCCCCTGTCCTGCCCTCTCCCCAGAGCCCCTGCAAGGCAGTGCTTTAACCCACACTCGAGAAGCAAGAAACTTCCAAGAAATTAGGACTATTTCTGGCGGCAGATTGATGAAACAGAACTAGGGCAGCGTTTTCCATGCAGAAAAACAACATCTCCCCATAGCCAAGGCTATTTATAACCCCTGGGAATGACAGGCTCTGCTATTTCTGGCTTTGGGGCTAGCAGGGGACTCGGTGACGCTGCCCCGGCGCCCGGGTGCCGCGGCGAGGTGCTGGCATTCCCAAGGCCCCGGCACGTGCTGCGGTGGGTTCCGGGCCCCAGGGCTGGGCAGAGGCGGCTGCAGTTGCCTTTTGGGGCTTTTTGGTCCCCAGCTGGTGGTATCGATCCGGCCCCATCGATCCCTGTAATGCACGGGGCGGGCAGCCCAGCACTAATGTCCCCTTGGGGAAGGGGATGGGATGTGGGGGCTGGTGGGGGCTCCCAGGGCTGAGGACACGCAGCTGCCAGGCCACACTTGCACCAGGCACGCGGGGTCACTCCGCAAGGACACGGGAGCTTCCTGCAGCTGCTGGATCAGGAGATGCTCTGGGCGAGTGTAAAGATGTCCAGAGCTGCTGCTCCAGCCACAGAGCTGCTGTTCCCCTGCCCATTAAGTCACTGCATGTCACGATGGTGGGGCACTCCCTCATGTCCCTTCTTGCACACCAAGACCCCATAGTCCCAAGGACAGGCTCAAGTTGCCCTGGCTCTTGGCACAGACCCAGCCAGCGTGGTGGCATTGCCACGTGCCCAGCCCTGTGTCACAGTGAGCCTGAGCAGCTCATCAGGCATGGGAAACACTGGTCCCCAGCAAGGCAGGAATGCTGCTGTCTCCAGCACGGCCCAGGAACAGCTCCTGACATGGAGCCCTTCCCAGTGCTCCAGCCCAGCACATGGAAGAGCCCGAGGAGTGCCACGCTGCTTCCTCTGTGCCAGCCCTGCGGCTGCTGGAGAGCAGCAGAAGGAGAAGGAAAGCTACAGCTGCCCTGGGCTCCCATGGGACCCTGCAGCAGGTCTGGACACTGGGATCACGAGACTGCAGCCAGACCACAGCCAACCCCAGTCCTGTTGCTCCAGCTCCTCTGTGTTCCCTGCACCGCATCCCCCGTGGCACTGCCATGCAGCCACCATGGCCAATGCCACCTGTCCCAGAGACTTTCACCCATCCCTGTCCCACTCATGGCAGTGACAGTGAAGCCCCTTTGTCCTCCAGCCAGGTCAGGAGCCTCCCTGCTCTGCAATGTGATTTTAACTGCAGCCACCACATCCTTCCCCTTTCCCATCCCCATCCCTTGGGTCCCTCCGGCTCTGTTGGCCCTGGCAGCTCACATCTGGAAGGGCTTTAGCAGAGCTCTAAAGAAAGCTTTAATAAAAGCCAGGTTGGCTGCCGCCAGTGCCACAGACCTTACCCTGAGCACATCACTTCCTCGCAGCCCCTTCCCCCAGCGTGGGTAGAATCATCTCACAGCAGCCAGCCGGGCCTGAATTTGGGCTAGTTCTGCTGGCACTATAGGCCTGAGCCTCAGTGCAGCTGGGGCAGGTCCCTGTGCACCCCTGGGGCACTGGCTGTGGCCTGGCCCTGGTGCTCTCTAACCCTCCTGGCCGGCAGCCCGTGCAGCAGCAGCAGCACACAACGCTGCCACTCCCCAGTTTAAGCAAAGCCGCGTCCAACGCTTCGTCTCCAGGCGTGGGAGGACAGACGGGAGCATCCACCCACAGAGCCAGAGGCAGCTCCTGCCCACATAGTGCTGGCAAACACCCCGTCCCAGCTCCCAGCACCATCTCCTTCTGCTCCTGCCTTGCTCCAGCAGGATGAAGGGACATCCCAGGTCAATGGGGAACAGCCTCCGAGCCAGCACTGTGCAGGATGAACTGTCTGCTCCTCTTTGGAAGGTCAGATGGCTTCAAACATCGCCCTGTGCCTGCAGAAACATCTCAGCCAGGTCACCAGCACGTCTCCAGGCTTCTCCCTCCTGCATCTCAGGGACTCCCAGCCATGGTGGTACCCATGCCCACTGCAGTGCCACTCTTATCCACGGTGAGGTGAAATATCCTCTGTTTGTTGCACAGGGATGTGCCATCATCCTGGTTTCCCAAATTATCCAATGGTGTTTGCTTGTAGGACAAGGCCCCGGGTTGTGGAGGAATGGGCGATGAACATCCTGGCAGCCCTGCAGCACATTGTGTGTCCTGGGGAGGTCCAGCTGGCACTGACTCCTACTGCTTGTCTTGTCCATGGGGCAACTCCGGACTTAAGGTGATGAGGACATATCCTGGAATTTTGTCCTCAACATACCTCCAGGTCGTGGCACTGTGACAGACCCAGGCAAGGTCTGTCCAAGGTGAGGAGCTGAAAGAGCTCAAAACCCTTATGGTGGCTCCCCAGGGTCTCAAACACTTTGGGATTGCTGTTATGAGGCAGGAGCTGCCAGGCTGGGCATGTCCCTTCCTCACATCTCAGGCCCATGAGGTCACCCAACCATCAGCCTGGGTGAAGCCATCGGGAGAAAACTGGTGACTCAGCCAGCGAGGTCATCTCTGCCAGGACCCTGGGGAGCGGAATCCCAGAGGAGCTGCTACAGCCAGCATCACTTCCCATCAGCGTGGCACCCACGGACTCCCCAGCCTGGCTTCCCATGGCTGCCCTGGCAAGCACACCCCTCACCACACCTCCATGCCAGCAGCTCCAGACATTCCCTTAACCCCCGGCACCGTGGGACAGAGCAGCCCCCACACCAGAAAACACTGCCAGTGGCAAAGCACAGCCCCCCCCAAAAATCAGCAATTCACAGCCCAAACTGAGAGTGACCCAAGGAGCAGCAGCAGCACCCACAGCCCACCAGGACCCCGCACAGACCTGCCAGGGCCACATCCTGCCCTGCAGCCCCAGGGCTCCCTGGCAGCAGCGGGCAGGGAAGCCAGCGGCTGCAATGGGCACAGGAAATGAAACTCCTTCGTGTTTTGACCCAGCAACAGCCGCTGGACAGCCTCGCCACAGAGCCCTCGCTGCCCCTTAATCCCCTGTGCGGAGCGGCGGCGGTACAGAATCGAGGTTAATGCCGCTGCGTCACACGCTGCCAAACAGAACCCCCACGGGCCACAGCTGAGCCCCGGGCCAGCAGCTCCCTGTGCAGGGACACTCCACCGAGGGAAACCCCCAGAGTCCCCCAGGGGGCTGCAAGGGTGCTGTCCCCCCTCCTTTGTCACCTCTGTTGCACGTCCCTTGCACTTCGTGCTCCCGCAAAGACTGGCAGCACTGGCTGATGTGCTGCGACACAGCTGTGAGCTGGGGAAAGCCTGGATGGACGCGGGTTGCAAGAGGGGGGACGCAGGCACTGGGTGCTGTGGCACCCCAGGAACCTGGCCCCAGCCAGCCCAGAAGCATCACTGCCCCCTGGGCAAGCTCCAGGGATGGGCAGGAGCTTCCCTGCCCTGCCTCTGCAGGACCCCCCCGGCACAAACAGCTCAGCTTCCCCGACCCTGCCAGCACACAGAGAGAGAAGGAAGGAGGAAAACAAACACCTCACAGGCTGCCAACTGCATCGAAGAGCTCCCGAAGCACCCAAACAGCCTCCCCGCTCCGTGCACAGACCCCACAGCACTCACTCTCCACACAAACAACACAGCCTCCCTTTATCAGAGCCCCCCCACCAAAAAGCCACGGTTACCGCGCACAGCAGAGCCCGGAGGAGCCATCCCAGAGCCCAGCACCCTGCAGCCACCCCCCGCACCCGGAGCACCTTCTGCCGGAGCAGTTTGCTGCGCACCCTGCCCCAGAGCCGGGCGCCCGTGTTCGGGGGTCGCTTCCCCTCGGGCTCCTCCGCGCCGCGCTCCGGCCGCTGCTCGCCCCCGGGGCCGGGGCTGCCCTCGGGCTGCACCAACACCTCCGTCATCGCGACGACCGCTTCGGCTCCGGGCAGGCGATGCGAGGGTGGCCGGGAGCGTGCCCGCGGCTGGGTTAGCACAGCACCCGCATCCCTTCTTGCCGGCAGGGAAAGGTCAGCGGGGGCCGGCCAGGAGAGCCCTGCTGGGGCGGCGGGGCGGCGAGCGGGCAGGGCTCATCTTCAGGGTGTGAGCCAGGCTGGCGAGGCAGCCCCAAAAACCTCCCTCCCCCTGCGAGGAAGTGACTCAAAGGCAGGCCCCCCCCCGCCGGCGGCCCCCACGCGTTTAACTCTCGCCCTGCCGCCCGCCGCCGCTCGGGAGCGCTGGGGGGGCTGCCCGGGCTCCCCGCCGCCGTTATCCGCCGTTATCCGCCGTTATCCCTCTGCCGTTATCCCTCTGCCGTTATCCGCCCCGCAGCGCCAGCGGCAGCCGCGGCCCCCGAGGCACCGCCGCTGGAAGCCGCAGCATTCCCGGCTCCGCGCAGGAGCCAGGCTGCCTCTCCTGCTCTCAGCCAGGGGCACGGGGATGAGGCTTTTGGGGTTTGTTGTCATGCCTAGGGACAGCTGGGGACCCCCGTGTCCCCTCTGTGCACCCTGGACCTTGTCAGCCCCACTGCCAGGGGGTGATGTGGGCAGGGAAGCCCGGGAAGATCCCTGCCTGCTGCTTCCCCTGATGGGCAGAGACACGGTGAGGTGCAGGCTTGGGGGGACTTGCACTGCCCCCCACACCACCCCTCAGCAGCCCCTGGAGTCCATATGGGTCACTGTGGCTCCCTGCAGGTCTGGGGTGCCCCAACAGCACAAATTCCCCCATTCAGAGCCTCTGCCAGCCCAGGGAAGGGGAGAGATGGACAGGCAGCTATTCCCTGAGGGTACAGCAGGCACCATGCCCATGACAACACAGGCTCTGCTCCGACAGCCACAGCCCTCTTTGCACCAAATGGGCTGAGGAAGGGGCTCTCGAGACCCCCTTCACGCACCCACTGCTTGCCTCCTCGTGTGCCCCAGGGCATGGGGTCCACATCCCGCCTCTGTCCTCTGCAACGTAGACACAAGCACTCACAGCCTGCTTTGCGCACCACAGCATCCACCTGCCAGCCTGGCACAGCACCACACACCCCTGCCAGCACCCAGCAGACACAGCCCAGCTGCTGAGAGCAACTGGGATAGCTCAGAGCAGGGCTGAGCCCTGCAGAGCAGGGGACACAAGAACTTCAAGGGGATACAAGTTAAACATGGCAGCCCTGACCACGGCATGTTCCAGCTTTAGAAACTGCAGACAGAATGGGGTTAACAACAACAAAACAGG
The DNA here is from genome assembly GCA_013396875.1 of Vireo altiloquus. NCBI lineage: Eukaryota > Metazoa > Chordata > Aves > Passeriformes > Vireonidae > Vireo > Vireo altiloquus. Next base: position 82,678 of record VZRF01007588.1, read on the forward strand.
GTTAATGCCAACCAGGAGTCGCACCTTTCCACAGAACAGCAGCTCATGATGAGCCCAGGGGCCAGCCGGGGTGAGAAACATCCAAAGCAGCACCTCTGCCTGAGCAGCTGAGGGAGAAGGCAGGGGGGCAGCTCTGGGGCTTGACTACAGCCCACAGCCCCAGGAGCAGCACTGCCCATCCTGCTCACACCTGTCCTGCTCTGTCACCCGGCCCACCTCCGGGGCAGAGGGCAAGCTGCGGTTCTGGGTGGTGGCAGGACAGCCCCAACCCTGACTTCCATCTTCCATCCATCCAGCTCCTCCTTGGGATAAGCAGCCTCAGGGCCTTCTCTCTTTCTCTTTCTTCCCCCACAACTTTTGCACAGCGGGTACGAGCTGTGCTGTCCCTGTCCCGACCCCCGCATCTCCCAGCATGACTCATGTTTGTTGATCCAGGCTATTTCCGAGAGTGCAGCTGGACTGATCCCCGCGGGACACCGAGCCCCTTCCCTGCCCTGGCCTTCCCACTTGGCCCAATGCCACCCCCACACCACTGTTTCCTGGGGGAGACAGCAACAGATGGGTGATTTCAGGTATGAACAAGCCCCTGGTGAAGCTGAGCCCCCACTTCCCTCCCTGTGCCCCCCTCCAGTGCTGTTTCCCCACAGCATCCCCTTCCCAGCAGCATTTCCATGCTGCTCTCTGCTCCCCTGGGACCTGCCCTCAGTTGCTTTCCCACGGAGCAGGCAGCCACGATGGGCCCTTTGAAGTGGCCCTGGGCTGAGGGCCGTGTCCCAGGCATGACCCTGTGCCCAGTACCACCAGGAGGGCAGCCAGGCTGCAGTGCCCACCAGAAAAACATGAGGACACCCCCACCCTGAACTGTGTCCCCCTGCAGCCTGACCAAGGTGGGTGCAGGGGGAATGTGGGGTCTGGGGGCTGCAGGGCTCCATCCTCCTGGTCCTGCTCACCTGGGAGCATCTCAGGGCAGCCCAGGCCTCCATCCTCCCTGCCTGGCAACCGCCAATCAGAGGCAGCTCAGCCGTTGCCCTGGAAACCCCTTTTGCCATAACAGCAGCGGATGGAGGCACAGGGAAGGCAGATGGTGGCAGAGGGGGACACAGGAGGGATGGGGGGCTGCACATGCAGAGCCCTCCCTGGGGCAGCTGCCAACCCCTCCCAGCAGCTCCCCAGGGCCACGGTGCGGAGAGCGGTGGAACGGAAACACTTCCAGCCCAGCTGGGGCTGGATGCACTTCTGAGGGGTAAGGCTGGCTTGGCCACCTCCACAAGGCCCCTCTCACCTTGTCCCACCTTCTCCTGCAGCCACTTTGCCCCAGGACCATCATCCCCATGCCTGATGCCCACCCACCTCACTGCCTTCAACCCCACAATTGCTGTACCCTGCTCCCAAAAGCAGAACTGTCTATCCCAGGCATCACTCCAGGACAACCCTCACAGTCCAGTTGCCAGGCCCTCACCTCTGGGTGAGAAGATGCCAAAAAGCTGCGGTGCATACCTGGATCTGCCCCTTGCCCATGATCTTGTCCACGATTTCATTGTTGTCCTTGTTGAGTTTGGTCTTGTCATAGCACTTCTCGTAGCAGAGGATGCGCAGCGACTGGGAGCCCTCCAGCTCGATCTCAAACTCCTGGTGTGTGGAGGGAGGGTGGCTCAACCCCAGCACCTCAGAGCAGCTCCAAAACTGGGGTTGAAGGGAAATGGGGAGCACAGCCCCATCCCTGCACCCCACCCTCCCTCACCTCGTTCCACTGCGGCTCCGTGGTGTCCCGGAACACCCTGGTCTTGGCTTTGCTGACGAAGTAGCCAAAGGAGTCCACCTCCAGCGTGCAGTAGAGGTCTGGGGGAGCAGACATTGCTCAGCACCCCAGGAACACCCCCACCATCTCCCAGGGGACCACTGTGGGCAGAGTGGGGCCACACGCTGGACCCCAACTCTTCTGAGCCCACTCTGAGCAGGGTGGGCACCCACACTTACTGGCTGACTGCTTGAAGCCCTTGGCGGAGTGGACGATGACATGCAGGAACCCATAAAGGCCCGGGGACTCATCATCTGTGGCAGGAGAGCAGAGGCTGTGTCAGGGCCTGGGGCTGGCCATCCCCCAGGCAGCCTTTGCCACCTTTGCCACAGCAAGCACGGTGCCTGCAGTGACACCCAAGCACCCCCAACCCCCTGGAGGGACATCCCTAAGTCCTGTATCCCCCACTGACAAACATCCCAAGCTCTCCTGCTGCTGGACAGTACTGAGGCAGATTCCCATAGGGGCTGGCTGGGTCTCACCTTGGGGACCCTCTGGTCCTGCCCAGCCCATGGCAGGGGCTGGAAAGAGCCCAAAAGCAGCGCCGTGCTGCAGCCGGGATTGTGCTGCCTGGGAGCTCGACACTGCTCCAGCAGTGCCACCTGGTGGGAAGCTGTCCCCTGCACAGCAGGGTCCCTGCTCCAGCCCAGGGACCCCACAGCTCCTGCCTGGCATCACCCTGAGCAAAGCAGGACCCCACGGTCACTCACCGTCCTTGTTGCTGGTGACTGGGATGTTGTGGACAGTGCGTAGCTTGAAGCAGGATCCAGTGAGGACCTGCAGCTCCACCGAGCTCAAGACAAAGGCCTGGAGGTCTGGGAGAGGACAGAAGCTTCAGCGGAACACAGCCAGTGCTGGTCATGGAGACTGGAGAGCACCAGGCTGGGGTCCTACAGGACCTCCTTGGGCCAGGAACCCCAAGAGGGCCTCAGCAGCCCCAAACTTACCCTTTTTCTGCAGTTTCTGGATGGCCTCCCTCCACTCAGACCGCTCGTAGTCAGAGGAGAGCAGAAAGAGGTAGCTCTGTAAGAGAGAGGGAGATGTGGCAGGCTGTGTGCAGGCAGGGCTGAGCCCGGCCCCAGCTCGTCCTCCTCACCTTCCCGTTGCGGTTGTGGATGCGGAAGGGAATGGCAGGCGAGTTGAGGAGCAGCCAGAATTCATTCTCAAACATCTTCTTCTTGAGGCGCTCAATGGCCCGGCTCTGCCCCTTGTTGGCTTTCTGCACAGGGGCAGCAGAGAGGACATTTCACAGGTGCCCCTGTCCCCTGCCTCCCATCCTGGACCCGGAGCAAGGCACCCACCCCGACAGCAAGTCCCACGCCCTTCTCTCACCTCCTTCTGCACCTCGCTCTTGATAGCCGAGATCTTCATCTTCATGTCCTCCAGCTCGTGGTCGGGGATGACGTGGACCTGCGGGCAGTGCTCCGACTCCTCCGGTGAGGGGAACACCAGGTCGGCCAGGGGCACATACCACTTGCAGTCGTACTGCTGGTGCTTCCTGCAGCCAGGGCACAGATGCTGACAGATGCCTGACCCCCTCCCTGGCACATCCCCCAGCCCACTGAAGGACAGGGGGGGTGTGACACATATTCCCCCCGTGCCCAGCGCCTTCCTTACCCCACCGCTGTCTTCTTCAGCTTGGCGCAGAGCAGCACGTCGGTGAAGAGGAAGACGTGCCGCAGCTTCCGCGAGCCCTCCGACAGCTCCACCAGGAAGCCATCCTTGACAAGCTGCCGAGTCTGCGGGGCAGAGGGGCTGCCGTGAGAGCAGGCAGGGAGCAAAGGCCAACAATCCATGGGGAAAGGACAATCCTGACCCTCTCTGTGGCTCAGCCATCAGAATCATGGAAAGGTCCATGTCCTCTATGCTTAATAAGGTACCAGCAAGGACCAGGTAGAGCCCTAATCTCATACATAGAACTGTATCTGGAGAAACCTCCTCCATCTCCTGGCCAGAGACACCAGGGGCTGGCAGAGAGCTCAGGCCTCACCCTGTGCCCAGCCACTGCCCACCCCTCAGGCTCACCTCGCCCTTGGGGGTGGTGACCGCTGTCCTCCGGGGATCGATGTCCTCATTGATGCTGGAGAGGAAGTTCTGGGAGATGCGGAGAGCGTCCTGGAGCAGTGGGTAGTCAGGGTGGTCAGCTGGGGTGTGCTTGAGGAGGTCCTGGAAGGAGACAAGCACGGGTGAGTGGCTCGAAAGCACCCACCCTGGAGCAGCAGAGACACCCCCACACCCCTCCAGGACCGGTGTCACACTCACGTGCAGGACGAGGGTGCTCCGTGTCACCCGGTCGATGGGTTTGTACAGCAGCGCTGAGGGGAGAGAGAAGGTGTCAGCAGCCACCTGCGCTGGAGCCCTGGCCCCTCTCCCACCTGTCACAGACAGCAGGGGGGCAAGGAGCGGAGCTCAGACACCCAGAGAGCCCCCTTGGTCTGCAGAGAGCCCTGGACAAGCATCTGGGATCGACAATCACGGCCGTGCCAGGAGCAGTGGGGGGTCACCAGTGCCACAGCACCATGTCCTGCTGTGCTGGGGGCACGAGGAACCATGGCCAGGCTGGTGTGCGCTCACAGGCGGTGAACGCCGCTCTGACTGCGGGACAACATGTCCCACCGTGACTGTGCCAGCCCTCTGGAGGGCAGGGCCTCCGTGGGAGAGGTGCACCCACACTTGGTCTGCCCTGGCTGTGGAGCGGAAGAGCTGCTCTCACCCTCGGCGGCTCTTTCAGTTTCCCTTTTGGCTGAGCAGTGGGTCCTGTCCCTCACCAGGCTCTGCCACCCCACGGGACACCCTGTACCCACCTCTGTGCACCACCCCAGCCAGCTCTGGCTGCAAAGGGCACCCAGGCTGCTACAGCAGCAGCAAAACCCCCACCTACAGAGAATACCAGGGCCAAGGAGTCATCCCAACACCGTGAACACCATGTCCCTCCCCACAGCCCCCCATGACTGCAAGTGAGGCCCCACTAAGGGCAGCAGGGCAGAGCTGCCACACACATGGGGTACAGACAACCCCTTCCTCCTGCCATGCTCCCTCCCAGCAGGAAACAGCCCCAGAGGCTCTTCAGAGGCACATTTCAGTGGAGGCAGACAGACCCTTCTCCTCCTCCCCAGCTCTTCGGGCAGGCAAAGGTGCAGAGCCCACTCACAGTGCTGCTCCCTGTGCCTGGCCACATTCATGTCTCCCTCCCCAGGCTGCTTCCAGCCAGGCTGATGCCTCTGGGTTTTCTCTTCACTTTGGAGCACTTCCCCAAACTGACAGGGCCGAGAGGAACCAGGTTTCGTGCCGTGGGAAAGGAAGGAAAGGTGCCACCTCCTCACCCTGGGCTGAGTCGTGGGCAGTTCCCATTCCTTTTATCCCAGAGTGTGCTGCCTCGTGGCACCCGGTCCCAAGAGAGGGTGAGCAGGGTGTCTCTGCTCAGGAGGTGAGGATGCCAGCCTGAACCCTAACCTGCACCCCCACAACTCCATGCCAGAGGGTAAAACAAGAGCCCTGCTCCCTGTGACAGGCAGGGATAAAGGGGGGCAGCCAGGGTGTCCCCCCTTTTCCACCACCCTAGACCCACAGGAAGGATGGACCCTCCTGCTGCCATCACTACAGGCAAACACAAAGCTCCGGGAAGCCCCGGGAGGAGTTGTCCCGGCAAAAGCGAAGAGCAATGGGCTCCTTGTGCTCCCAGTCCTGCCAGCCTGGGACCCACGGGCAGCAGCAGGCAGGGATGCCCGGGTGCCTCTTCTTCCAGCCACAGAGAGATGGACATTCCAGCCCCACGATGCTGGGGCAAATGGGGACCCCTCCCCACCACCATCCACAGAGCCCGGGCAGAGGGGGTCCCCCTAGCCCAGGATCCCCCTGCCCATCCCGGTTCCTTCTGTCCCATCACCGGCACGAGCCCCTGCCCGGCGGGGACAGCGAACGCGTGGCTGCGTGTGCCGGAGCCAAGATGATTCAATCGAGCCTGGAACAAAGACGCTCCCAACTTCAGCCTGCAGAGCACGACGCAGCCTCCACCACCCCACCCTGGGCAAAGACCCCGCGGCATCGCTCCCCACCGGCACCCCAAAACCGGAGCCGCCTCCCCTCCCTCCCCCTCGCCTCACCATAGGTGCAGTTACAGCAGAGCCGGACAATGACGAGGATTTCCATGGCAGCCCCGTCTCGGCGCAGCCATCGCTGCCGCCCCGCAGCAGCTGAGCCCGGCTGCGGCACAGCTCCGGCCGCTCCGCACGGCTCCCGGCACGGCCGCGGGCGGGGAGGAGCGCTGGGCAGGGGCTGGGGGCTTGCCGCACGCCCCCAGCATCCTAAAGAGCTGTGACCCCCCCGCTCCTCCCCTCCCCGCCGGCTCCGGGCACACAAAGGGCTGCTCTCACGCCAGTCCCGTGCACACAAAAGGCTGTGTCCCCCTCCCTCCCCGCGCCCTCCGTACCCTCCATGGTGACGGACGTGTGGCTCTCCTTCGAGTCCTTGGGGCCCTTCACCTTCAGCTCCTAGGGAGGGAAAGGCCCATGAGTGCAGCCCGTGAGGGGCTGGGGTAAGGGGGAAGGTCACAGCTCAAGGTCATGGGGTTCCCCCCACCCTTCCTGCACCCTGATATCTTCCCCCGGCCCCAGCCTGGCGGTGCTGGAGGCCACGCAGGGGTGCTGGGGGGAGAAGTGGGGGATGTTGCCTGGCTGGGAGCAGCTGTGGCTGTGCCCAGCAGCTGAGGCATGGTGGTGATGCCACTGAGCTGAACCAGACAAGGTGGGCCCAGGTTGTAGCCACGGAGGTCCCCATTTCTGTAGGGGATCCAGGCACGGAGATGCAGCCAGCAGGAGATGAGCCACAGGTGCCCAGCACCCACTGACACTGGATGGGGTGGTGACAGCACAGGATGAGCCCAACCTGAGCTTGCACAAAGTGGGGACAAACTTCTGCAATGCCCAAAGACCACGGCCCTCCAGCAGAGCCTCCTGTGGCCCAGCCCTTGGGGACAGTCCCTGCAAGTCCCTAGGGCAGGGAGAGCAGCTCTGTGGGCAGACACAGTCAGCTCAGCCACGAGGACAGTATTCTCTGCCCTGTGAGGGGACAGCCCAGGCACAGCCCTATCCCACTGGCACAGCCCCATCCCAGCTTACCTCTGAGATCTTCTGGAACTGGTAGTTGCTCTGGCTGCACTTCTCTGCGGTCTCCAGGGCGATTTTGTAGTTATCCACAAAGGCCTTGTAGACCCCCAGCTGGCTGGCCTGTGGGGAGCGGAGGTTAGCCAGGCACTAGCAGGGTGCTGAAGTCCCCCACTGCACCCAAGGGGTCAGGCAGCCCTTGAGGTGACACTGCCCAGAGCTGTCCCCTCCTGGCAGGACACTCAGCCAGCTGGGGTCACATGCTTGGCTCCTGCTCAGGGCAGGATGGTGGAGCTCCTGCCCAGCCCTGTGCCTCCATAAACCTCCAAAATCCAGCAGGGACACAGTAAGTGCCTGGACAGCAGAAGCTGAAGCTACAGCCCTTCATCCTGGCCTCTCCTTCTCCTCTCCCCAGCATGGTCATGGCATCCATGGGCATAGCCTCTGCTAGCATCACAACTCCAATCTCATCACAACTCCAGCCCTTCTCCTCTTCCAAGTGGAGCAAGACCCGGGGAAGGTGCATACCAGCTTCTGGAAGAGGTGGCCCATGGTGACATTGCTGTCCCACTGCTGCACCTTCGGGCACAGGCTGTCGTAGAACTCCTTATGGATCTCATAGATATCCTGGATCTTGTAGAAAATGGTCTCGATCTGCTGGAGGGTGAGGACAGGCTGCGACGTGGTGGCCGTGGCCTTCAGTGGCTTCATGGGCTGCCGAAGAAGGGAGAGTGAGATGAGGGCTAAGAGAAAGGCTGGGGATGAGGAGGATCTGAGGTGGCAACGAGGGCTGCCTGGGTGAGATGGACCAAGGCTGGCAGCTGGACCAAGGGGCACTCTGGGCTCGTGCATCCCGGGACTTCCCCACGGTGCTGGTGACCCCATGTTGTGCAACAGCGTCTCGCCATGAAGGTCAGCCAGTCCACAAGAGGAAGCAGGGCTATAAATATGTCCTCAACAGGGACATGGGCAGAGGGGGAGGTGAGATGGGGGTAGCCAGGACAGAGCAAAGCTGGCTCTGGTGTGGCTTTTGGAGCTTTGCTCCCACCCAGGCTGATGTAGCTGGGAGAAGCTGTCCAGGAAGAAATTACTCCATCCATACATCCATCCATCCATCCATCCATCCATCCATCCCTGCTGGGTGTGTCCAGTCTGGGGGCTGTGCTCACCAACAAGAGGGCCTCCAGCTGGTTGATGTAGATCTCCTCGCTGGCCAGGAAACCAGAGAGCACCAACTTCCGCATCTCCAGGCCTTTGCCAGCATCCCGCTCGCCCTGTGGAACACAGCAAGGAGCCTGGCTGAGCCAGAAAAAGGCACAGGAGGAGACCCCTCATCCCACCAACCCATTCCTGGCATCCCCACATGGGCACATCTCCCTGCCAGCGTCGGGGAAGCTCCATGGAATGTGCCCGATGGGCAGCAGAGCCGGTCAGGAGCCAGCTGAGAAAGCCACGAGCTGCACTGGCTTCTCTCCCCTCCCTGCTCCGGGCTGGCCACGAGCCTGGCGCCGCTGGCAGCGCTCCAGGATGGCGCACGGCATGGCAGGACTCTCCCAGGGCAGAGTCCAGAGACGCCCAGTGAAATCATGCTTGGCGCTGGATGGTGCTACCACGTGACACAGCACCACCCTTTCCCTCGGCTGAGGTTTCCCTTGTAAAGTGCCACCCCAGCAGGCACTGCCCAGTGGCACTGGGGCAGCTCCCAGTGCCCAGGTCTGCTGCAGCGCTGATGCTCCTGTGGTCTGGCCCTAACGGCAGGGGGGTGGCCAGGTGAGGGGGACCCTCAGCGAGGCTCTGACAGTGCCCAGGCACGGACACCTCAGCCCCTGGACCATCCTTGCTCACACCTTGGCCTCTCCCCTTAAAAATCACACTTGAGGACCAGGCTTTGCAACCCAGACAGGGACCGAGCAGAGTCATGAGGGCATCACTCTGGGCCATCCAGGATGGTGTAGGGGGGGACACTGGCCCTGTCTCACCTCTGCCCATGCCAGCCCTGGCTGTTGTGCCAGGGAAGGTGGCAGCTGCAAACACCTGGGGGGGCACAGCCCCAGGGTGGGCATGGCTGAGGGTCAGCATCTCCCCACCCCACTCTTGTGTCCATCAGCCGGCCCTGGGCACTGCTGTGACAACCAGAGTGTCCACCCTGCCAGGCTGCCCCATTAAGGCTGGCCCACGGTAACCAGCGCAGCAGGAGGGTGCGCGGGGGGGCCGCTTTTATTCACTGGGAGCTCGTGGGCTCTTTGCCACAGATTAGTCACGGGCTCTTCCTGCTTCCCCCAGCCTGGGCCCTGCGCAGGAGCTCAGGAGATAAGGGGCCCACCCATGCCCGGGGCCCGCACACCCCACGGGGACGATTTCCACCAGACCCCCACGACCCAGAGCAGTGACTCTTACTCAGGGCCCTGCGGCTGCCCCGTGCAGGAGACCCCAGGAAGAGCAGGCCCGGAGCCCTCTTCCAGCACCCAGGCACCCTGGCAGGGTGGGCATGAGAAGGATGCTGAGCTACACCTGCCAGCACAGGGGTCTCTCCAGGTCCACTCCCCAGCTCTGTTTTGGGACTGTTTAGGAGTTTCTGGTGGCCAAGCAGTGGGGCAGAGTGTGAAACCAGCCCCTTCCTGAGAATCCGGTGTCGCAGCCGTCACCCAGCAGCACACGCGGCCCTACTCCCCCCTGGGAGGACAGCAGGGTGATCACCCCACTCTGAGTCCTTCACACCTGGAGCCTGGCACAGCCCTGCCCTGTGCCCCCGTGCCACACTCCTGGGGCGTGGTGGGGCCACAGCGATGCTCCCGCTGCCCCCAGCTCTGCCCACCGTCAGCACCCACCGCATCGCCCCAGGAACTGTCCCAACACCCGGGCATCACCTGCACCAGCAAGATGCCCCTAGTCCCTCTGCCCAGCACGGGAGCAGGGTCCCCCCGCTGCCCACCTTCTCGCCGGCCGAAAACGGAGACACGGGGCTGGTGGGGGTTCCTGGCTCAGAGTCATCTTCATCCTCCAGCACTTTATCCAGGTACCCTATGGCCTCCTCTTCCTCCTCCATGGCCGGCCGGGCAGCGGGGCGCACAGGGGACCCCACAAGGCTCCAGGCAAAGGGGCTCACGCGGCTGAGCTGTCCCAGTCTGACTCAGCTCTGGACGCCGGCCACCAGCGCGGGATGAAAGGAGCCATTATGGGATCCCCGGTGCTCCAGCCTGACCCAGCTCCGGCCTCCCAGTCCCCGGCGGCCCGGGCGCTCCGGGCGCGGCTGCGGAGCCGCCTGAGAGCGGCGGCGGCGGCGGCTCCGGGCTCGGCAGCGCTGCAAGCACGGGGCCAGCGCCGCTCCCGGCCGGGCT